>JAPPVO010000024.1:107053042-107347853 GCA_030407325.1 Camellia japonica | reverse complement strand
TCGAGCGCAAGAGTGCTCGCTTGAGCGAAGAAACTCAAAACATAGACCTCGCTAGCTAGAGCGAAGGAAAGCTCGCTCGAGCAGAGAAACACGACCTTCAGGTCAAAAAGAAACGCAGACGCACGCTCGAGCGCAAGAGTGCTCACTCGAGCCAAGAGACAAACTACTTAGAGCTCGCTCGAGCAAAGGAACCAAAATCTGGGCAGCAACTATTTATTTCAAATAACATCCAACTTGTTTCAAACCTGCCCAACACATTCCAAAACTCAAATACAAAGAATTTAAAGACGGTAACAAGATAAGGACAACAAAAACAATGACGGAATCCCAAGTCCGGAATACAATAAGCAATGGAGGAAAAACCGGGATTGCTATATTAGAGCCTTGGTTGATCTTGGAGAAGCATAATTCAAGCTTGAGAGTAGGTTGAAACCAAGTTTGAATCACAAGCAACAAGCTTACCCTTTTGAAATGTATAAGCTTGTTTTCTTCCCTCTTACTTTTATTTCTTCCATTTGCTTTATAATTCTTACTATTTTGTATTGTTTTGAGTATATTTGAAGTGTTTAAGATTGGATTTGAAGAGCTACCAAAAGGGTAGAGAGAGCTTGCTCTTTTTACACCTTCACCTATAGCTCAAACCCTTCATTTTCTACTCTTTTTCTTTGATATCTACACTGATTTTCAGAGTTTTCAAAGGGCCAAAAATCATGTTTTGAAGCTTCAAAAATGGAGGGGTTATCTACCCCTCATTATCCTTGCTTACTAGCCTTCATTCTTTACTTTTATTGTCTAGCCTTTTAGGCTATTTTCATTAACTTCTATCCTCTATTTTTCATGTGTTAAGGGATGTTTTAGGGCTGTCCAAGCCTTTTACATTGGTTCATGATTTGTTTAGTTCATTTCTGGGCTCATAAGTTAGCATACATAACTTGTTGCATGTTATTCCAAGCAATTCTTTACTCATTTCCACGTTTAAGAGTCTAATTTTAACAATCAACCCACCATTCATCTCTTTCATTCTTGAGAATGATTTCAACCAATTGAGGTTATTCAATACATGTAAGGGAGACCTAAACTGTGATACCCCTGTTCCGTAATATGCTAATTGGTCCTTAATTTGAGTATGATTATGTGTTTAGCGTGATTTTGTGTGCCATTATGTGAATATATGTGATTTTGAAATTCTATCTGTTCACCGTAGGAATATCTGTTGAATAATCCGCTTTGGAAATTAAATTGAGGGCCTTATCGGCCACAGAACCCGAAATTGATTGCGCCATTGTGATTGGTATAATTTTTGGAGCCTACGGTGAAAATTAATTAGAAATTTATTCTGGTCAGATTAAACTGATTAAGTTGATAATTTGAGTGCCCAACTATTTTATATTAAAATAGTATGTTAGTGGGGCTTGTTGTATATTAACACTTCACTCTCCTTTAACTCTATTGAACTCAAAATCTGAGATACACTATTGAGAGAGAGGGAGATCCGGCCTTAGTGAGAGAAAGGGAGAGAAGTTGTGCAATTTTAGCCTAAAGCTTGGGAACCTTGAAGATTATTCAAGACTTGATCATAGATTGTGAGAATCAAGCTCCTAGGTGAGTAATCCTTGGATTGTAATTTGTAATTTTGTGTGTATCCAAGCTAATCAGGTGACCAAGAGTAAAATTGAATGAAATTGGGTTGGCTTTGTTAAATGAAAGCTTGATATATGCATGCATGTAAGAGATTAATTTGAAATAGCATGTATCATGTCAATTAAGCAAGATTTGAAGTTTGATTATGCATGCAAGCTTGGTTTGTTGAGCTTTGACACCATTTGCATCTTTTGAAATGAAAATAAAGTCAAGATGACCATGCATGTTTGAATAATTGAGGATGGGAGCTTGAAATGCATGAATATACATGATAGAGTTGAATTTGGTGTCAATTTGAGGCATGCAAGTGTGTAATTCTTGATATTGAGCTCCCTAATGTTGTAATCTTGTATTGGTAGCATGTTAACATGTCTAAATGTGTAATTTGAGCCTTTGCATGCATATTTTGTTGGTTGGAATTCAAATTGGAGCTCAAGAACTCAATCTGGAAAACCCAGATTTTTTATGTCCGCTCGAGCGGGGAAATGGCCGCTCGAGCGGGAAAATCGTGCTCCTAGCACTTTTTGCAGAGTTGGGTATCCGCTCAAGCGGATATATCACGCTCGAGCGGGGAGCTTTTGTGGATAGGCCTTCCGCTCGAGCGCTCTATTCACGCTCGAGCGTATTTTTCATGCAACCAGTACTTATGCAGGCCTTAAGGGTCCGCTCGAGCAGGGAAGTTTATGCTCGAGCGGGGACCCTGTTTTCTGAAATTTTGTATGATCGTTCTGTATTTCATTTTCCGTTCTCTTTCACTTGTAAGCACTCTTAGGCATATGTTAAGCATTGTAAATGAGTTAATGAGATAAGAATGAAGCCTAAAGAGGAATATGTGAATTAAAGAACGGATTGAACTATTAGTGACCCTTCTGTGTTCGTGAAATGTGTAGGGTCAAGCTCCGGGGCGAATCCACAAGCCGATCACTGTGAGTAATATCGATATTTGAATACTTGTAAATGTCCAATTGTTTATTCCCTTATAAGCTCTATGAGTTGGTAATTGGGATTGTGGATAGAAGTCTGACATGAATAAGTGAATGGACCAAAGGTCGTTTTGATAGACACAAATGGATCAAAGGTCGTTTTGATAAACACAAATGGACCAAAGGTCGTTTTGATAGACATAAATGGACCAAAGGTTGTTTTGATAAGAACTGAGTGGGCCAAAGGCCGTTTTGACACGAATGAGTGGGCCAAAGGCCATTTTGACATAAATGAGTGGGCCAAAGGCCGTTTTGACATGAATGAGTGGGCCGAAGGCCGTTTTGACATGAATAGGTGGGCTGAAGGCTATTTTGACATAAATGAATGGGCCGAAGGCCATTTTGACAGAAATGAATGGGCCGAAGGCCGTTTTGACATAAACGAATGGGCCGTAGGCCGTTTTGACATAAATGGAAATCTGAAGGGGCCAAAGGCCAGAATGTTTGAAACTACAGTCACTGGATTTGAATTTCGTATAATATATCTGTTAAATAAAAAATATGGATTGGGCTTAAGGCCGTTTGGAATACGTTGTTCTATATTGTTATGTAATTTCTGTATTTGATATTATTCACTGGGCTATCGCTAACGCTCATTCATGTGTTTGTAGGTGAGCCAAGAGAAGTCCAAACCCAGCCCCAGTGAAGTCTGCCAAGAACAACAAGAGTTTTGGAGAGTCAGCCTTGTGTCTCACGCACGAGACCCATCCTTGCCCTTTTGATATGTATCTATACTTTGTCTTGTTGGCAAGGTCTTTGTGTATATCTGTATATACTTTTGTTATGGGTTGGCTCAGTTTAGATGATCCTGTCTGCAAAGAAGTTTATGCTACTGTACTTTTGATGTGGGTTATTAACATATCTGAGTATGGTTGTTTGTTGTGCATATAAGCACGGCTCTATGGACAAAGTTTTAAACTTTTGCTTCCGTTTGGCCCCCTTTACTCTGACGAGTTATGTCTGTTATGGTCTGAGGCCGTAGGTAATCACAGGATTACTGGCCGGTTATGTCCTTAACCCATAGGGGCGGGTTAGGGTCATGACATAAACTTAACGACTTAATCTCTTCGGAGATTCATCGTCAACAGTGTAATCTCTCTCTTATGTCTTAGAAGAACCTCTTGTTTGACATTATTTCTTGTTTAGAGGACTTTAATCATCACCCTTGGACAAATGGCTAATGAATCGACATGACTAAAGAAAATTGGCTTAAAACTTGGATCAACACACTTAAAGAAAATGACTAAAATAGCTTGAAGTTGGCCAGACGTTATGCCAAGTTCCATGTGTCAAGTGTCATCATGCATCAATCCATGGTGTTTTTGATGTCCTTGAAGCGTCTCGACTTCCCTTTTTGGAGTTCATTCTATGATAGGAAGGGAGGGGTGGTCATTTGCATTGCATTTATTAATTTTGGTCCAAAATCATGTTCGAAAGCATCAAGCAATCAACTGCTCATTGATGTCTTTGGAAATGATTCTACTCTTCTCTTGAGGCCTTCCTATGACAGAGAAGGAAGAAGGAACAAACAGAGCTTGAGAATGCTCTGTATGCACTGTTTTCACCTCAGAACACAAAAATAGAGCTTTGCACTAAATTAATGCACGGCCGGCCCTCTGTAGGCTCGGCTAGTCATCAGTGAGGCACGGCTGGCTCTCAGTGTGTGGCCAGTAGTGCAGTTTTGCAGGAAATAGAGGCAGTGGCTAAAGGTGAAATAGAGGTGGCTTAGGTAAACAGAGTAGCTCTCAAGCGCTATGCATGCAACCTTCATCCATTTTCACTTAATCTTGTTGTAATTAGTTGTAGCTAATTAGTTAAGTGTTGTAATTATTTAATATGGGTTAATTCGTCAACTAGATTAATTAGTTTTGTGTTGTACTAAGTTAATTAGCTTAGAGTAGTCAATTAATTAGTTTGTGTTGTACTTATTTAATTAGCTTAGGGTAGTTAATTTATTCGTTTTGGTTTGTAATAATTAGTTAAGTAGTTAACTTAGCTAGTTTATTCATTCAGACCCTCCTGCGCGAGGGCATAATGTTGTGATAATGTGTATGTCTTCCAACCCCACGTCTTTCTCCATTTTATTTACCAACTTATGATGGTTAGATTAGGGATATCACTTTTCAATTAGCATATCACATGTTTGCATACATTCATTTGTATTGGATGCACCAAGGCTCAGTTCATCATTCTAACTGCATTGTTGTTTCAAATACTTCGGTGAATACGTGCTTAGGTCGCATGCTACTTCATTGACTCATATGCCATCTCATTGACTCATATGCCATCTTAGTAGCCAAGCCTATTTAGATTGTATTATTGCATGTGTTACATTAGTTATCTTGTATAAATAGGAATCATGCATATTTTTCTAACCCTCTTGATTTTATCTTAGCTTGGAGTGCTAGGTGAGTTTTTAGTACTTTAGCATAATCGCATGAGTGTGATTGCCATTTTTTCCATATCTAGCATGCTTGCCAGGAGGCTAAGTGCTTGCTTGTTAAATTGTTTGAATGCCTGTGGATGAAGGCTTGTTGTTTGAATTGGAACAATTCAATGAATGTACGTTTAAGCCCACTTTGTCGAGTGGCAAATTCACAAAACTTTAAGCCTACCTTGTTAAGTGGCAAAATCAACCAATTTTGCAAAACAAGCATGAAATTGAATTGTTCTAATTCGGGCAAACTAGTCTATGCTTGCTTGTGCGAATCACATAGTAATGCTAGCCTAATAAACAGGAAGAAGAGCATATAATGTTGATAAAAATCATATCATGATTAGTAGTGGCCAATCTTTGATCCGGCGAGTGGGGGTGCTCAATTCATGACCTTCCCCTCTCGTACTTAAGTTTCCGAGCCAAGGCAATCTTGGTGACGACGGAGATGTGGCTTTTGGCACAAGTCATGGGTTTCCTAAATTTTTCAAAATAAAATATTTAGGTGGCGGCTCTGTATCTAGCAAAGTAGTCCAATTTTGGCATTTTTGATTCAAAATCAATTTTCTAAACGATTTGCCAGATTTGGAATTTTTGGTGTTTATCAATTTCACATTGCACTTGTGAGATTAGATTAAGAACCACGAGAGTCCGAACTGTAGGGCTTATTTCAAACTTTTGAAAAGGAGTGCGAAAAAGGCGAGCTATAGTTTCTGGCGACTCTGCTGGGGATTTAGAGAACTTGACTCGAACTCATGATATGACATTTTATCTACACTTATATGTTTCTTTGCATTGCATTTGCATTGGTGCATTTAAGTCAGTATGTTTGCCATATACTATTCCAGGATGGTTTGCCGAAAGCTTGCTTGAAAAGCTGGCCGAAAGGCTGATCTGTCATGGGCTTTGCCATGATGGGAACACAACCCTTGGATCTGGATTACCGCTGTACCGTTTGATCTGTCTTTCACTTGTCGGTGTTAGGTGCGAGAGGTATATTAGGTAGTCTTGCCGAGGTACACCTTTTGACCATTTGGCCTAGTTGTATATCGAAAGCCATAGAGATTGTTCCAAACTAGGACACGATGCTCGCCTGAATATAGGATTGCGTGAAACCGCTTTGTTTGAATAGTGAACCCGAGTTCCTGCGAAACTAGGACAGGGTAACCCTACCCCCTCATGGGGGTGTTTTGGCTCTCTCTTAACTGGCATGTGCTTTACAATGAAACTGTACAGGAATGTGCATATCAGTTGCAAGTTTGGTATTTGTAGTTTGGTATCTGTTTTGGGGTAGAATGCAGAGTGCAGTCATTCAGCTGTGATCATATTTGAGGTGCTGTCTATTTTCTCTTTTGCAAGGTAGTCCTAGAACTGTGGCTTCAGAAGGCTCTGATATCTCCCAGGTACTCTGAGCTAGTGTCGATAGATTGTGTCAACTAGTGTTTCCTTTGCCGGTGGCAAGGAAAAGAAAGGCCAAACAGGGCTCACTGGGTCCACTGATTCGACAGTCACCAGTTAGATCACCTTTGTTTAACTCAGCAGACCCGTGTTGGTTCAAAGTTCGAAATAAGTTGTGGCCACGATAGTAGTGTTAAACTAGGGAATTGCCATGCAAGATGAGACCAACAATGAAATGCAACGTCCATCTGGGGCATCTGCCACACATCCAGTCCTGGGCCCCCAGCCGAACTTTGACCCACTTTCGTTAGTCGAAGATTTGCATGGTCCGGATCCCCAAGAAGGGTTGGCTCAAGCTCGAATTTTCAAACCCCTGGTGCAGCCTAATGAGAGGCTTTATCCCCTTGATACTAATGATCTCGATCCGACCTCGGTGAAAATTGCGAACCTTGAGAAGTAATTCAAAAAGGCACAGGGCTTTAACTCCATTCCCGACATTGAGGATGGGTACACCGAGACTGCATAAGGCTCCTAGACCGATTCAAAATGCCACACATTGACTGTTTCGATGGGTCTGGAGATCCTATGGTGCATATCTGGCTTTTCTTGGACGTCCTGAAACTGATGGGTCATACTAAGCCTCAAAAACTCTTTCTGTATGGAAGAACCCTATTGGGCATAACAGCCATTTGGTACGCTAAGTTGAAGGATAAAGTGAAGCAGAACTGGGAAGAGTTGGCTGAGGCCTTTGTCAATCAGTACTCTTACAATACCCAAATTGAAATAACCACTCAGGACCTTGAAGCAACCCACCAGAAATCCTAAAGAGCATTTTGTGGAATTTGTTGCAAGGTGGAGAGCAAAGGCAGCACAGATGACAAATCGCCCTTTTGAGAGGGGCCAGGTCTTGATAGTGGTGTAGAAACTTGAGCCTGATATGTTGCAAAAGTTAATAGTCGCTCCACTATTCACTTTGAAAAATTTGCATGAATTGGGGGTTCAGTTTGAGAGTGCGTTTAACAGAGGGATTATTCCCAGAACAAGCGAACTAATAAGGAGGGTGTTTTCAGGGAGTATCAATGCTAGCAGTAGTACTATTCCCAAACCCACTGAAATTAATGCCATTACCACTCCCAAAACTGTCAACCTTTTTGCCAATGCCAACCCATAAGCAGCCAGCCCAACCCAAGCTCAAGGCAGAATTTTCACCCCCCTCTATATGAGCCTAACTAGTGCACTAAAAATCCTGATGGAAAGAGGGTATCTCAAAGCCCTTGATCCCAACCTCTTCCTGACCCACTCCCTACCAGACATAACCCCACCAAATACTGTGTACACTATCAACAGCGCGGTCATGGCACTGATCGTTGTTACCCCTTTTGTCATGAGGTTCAGAATCTCATTGACAACCAGATGATAGCTCCACCTTAAGACCCCAATGACTGAGTACCTCATCCACCCTCATCCATACACTGTCATCCACCTACAACCCCAACATATGCATCACCCTGGCCCATCTACCCAAGCCTGAGGTGTTTATTCCAGAAAGCACGAACTTGTGCATGATGGAAATCATCTCAAACCCATGAACCCGCTACTTCTGAGCTAATGCGCATGATTGAAGATTTGTAGAGAACTGTGGCAGATTTAACCTTTGGGATTTTGGCTCCACCATCGACCGCATCACATGCCAGAAATTTCATGCCAAAAGGCTCCCCAATCTTAGGGTGAGCTGTAATTGAAAATGGCCAACCTGAAGCTATCTCAAGTCTGGGTGACGACATGTCGACAACAACTGGGCTCCACTCTGATATAGCGACCCAATCCCTTGGCAAAGTGGAGACAAGTGGCAAAAACAAGGTCGGGGCAAGTATTTATCCTTATGAACATCTTCAATGGGCTATTGATGCTTTCAAGGTCAAAGGGTTGAACAAGCAGCAAGTGTTGGCGGTTGTTACAAAAACTGTGGATGACTAAGGTTGGGAGCATTTCGAATCAAGGGGCAAGCTAGAAAAAAGGCTGTCGTACCAAAAACATCCCCTTTAGCTCCAATCCTAGACTCGTCAAAGGTCATCAAACCCAGTCAACACCTGCCAGTCCCTCGGTAAACCCTAGCAGGACTGTTAACGGCACCTTCAATCCCCTTTATATGACCTTGTCCAAATCCCTCCAAATCCTCATAGGACAAGGCCATCTCAAACCCCTTGACTAGGGGTGTGCGCGGTGCGGGTCGGTGCGGTTTGAGAGAAAAATAGAAACCATATGGCAGGTGGCGGATTGATAAAAGTGTCACTAGAATTTGCCATTTCCTTATCAAAAACCGGTGGTTCGGTTGGCAAATAATGGCGGATTTGCCTTAGCGGTTCGGACGGATTGGTGGTTTATAAAAAATATAATTCAAATTACAAAACTTAAATCAAAGAGTAAAAAAAAGACGAGAGATACTGTGATGTTAAGCATCTTGCGAAGCTTTAGCAACAACATGATAATATCAACGACTATGCCATCAGTTCATTACAAGCATCTATGGAAGCTACAATGATCAAATACAATACATAAAATTAATATCATTTAGGGTTTACAATATATTGAAAATGTTTGCTGTTGAAAAGTATTTAGATTGAAAAGTGAGCTGATGCAAGTTTGCAACATGGCCAGAAAAAAAAAGATTGAAAAGTGAATTGGAATCCAACTTTATTTTGGATTACTGACATCTTGAATTCCCCTCGAGCAGTAATGTAATACTATATTCTAAGGTATAGAACAACAAGCAAACTTAAGTAAAAAAGAATTTTTAGAATCTTATAAAACATGATTTAATAGCGGTGCGGGTCGGTGCGGTTTGGAAGAAAAATAGAAACCGGCGGATTGATAAAAGTGTCACTAGAATTTGTCATTTTTCTTACAAAAAACCGGTGGTTCGATTGGCAAATAATAACGAATTTGCCTTGGCGGTGCGGTTCGGTGCGATTTTGGCGGTTTCGGCGGCATTATGCACACCCCTACCCTTGACCCTCGATCTCTCCCAGATCCCCTTCCAGCTAGGCCTCAAGCTACCAAGTACTGTGCCTTTCATCAACAAACTGGCCATGACACTGACAGTTGCTTTCGTCTTCGCCATGAAGTTCAAGACCTGATTGATAACAAGGTCATCACTCCGTTGGATCCTACAAAGTCTATCGGCACTGGATCGATGAACTTGGGGGATAATGAGACTATTTGATCAGGTAGGAACCACCTGCTGATGGCGATCATTTTACTTCAGATGTGGTGGATGTCATGCACTGTTTTATCACTTTGAAAATATTGTTTATTGTACTTTCTGACTTGGGGATTGAGTTAGTCTTGTTGTATTGAGTCAGTTTTGTTATTTTGAGTCAGTCTTGTTGTATCGGAGGTTGGTGATTTCGGGGGTGTTAACTCGAACATCACTTTCTTGTTTTGTGTTTATCTTTTATACTCTTTCTTTTGCATCTGTTTCTGCCATTGAGTCAGTTGCACCAAAAGATCTGAATGAAATAGCTGTAATTTTCACCTACTTTTTCTGTGCCTTTAAGTCATTGCATTGACCTAAGTTTTTCAAAACTTTTCTAACACTGTGTTGAAAACGAAGAGGAAGGAATTCCTCGAGATTTGCAAAAAATTGATCAACTGAGAGGAAGAGAGGCGCACTAAGCCCTTAATGATTGAAATCATATCTGTTAATGTGAGTACTGAGAAGGATCCTGGCTTGGTCCAGATTGGTTCGACATTGTCTTCAGAAAAGCACGAGCAATTAGTCGCTTTATTAAAAGATTTCAAAAATGTTTTGTGTGGTCCTGCGAAGACATGCCTGGAATCGATCTTGAGATTGTACAACATAGGATCACTCTCAACCTCAAGACACGACCCCTTTGCTTTCAAATCTTGAACCTTGATTCAGAATGTTCAATGATCAACCAAAATATGAGGTTTGCATGGCCGGATTTAAAGCAGCCCTTGAAATAGGGGCGAGAAGGTCAGATGTGATCAAAGGAAGCTTGCATAGCTAGATTAGAAGCAGCTCTTGAACTAGGGGCAAAAATGTCAAATATGCTCTAAGATTCAAAACTAGGTTATTTCTCAAGCCAATGAAGATCGGCAAGATAGCCAAATCCTAGAATATAGGGAGAAGAAAATTTCTGCTGAAAGGACAACCGAGTTCTTACTAACAGCACTAGGGGCAAATTCAGACCCAGTTGGATGGGCTCTTACATCATTAAGACTGTTTAGTCAGCGACAGCAGCCATTCTCATGGATCTAGATGGCTTAGAGATCCTATAGCCAATCAACATGGACAAGTTAAACTTTTCTATCCTTGAGAGGCTCGCTGGGCCAAAAACCCAGAAGGGCAACCCAGGCAAAAGTTAGAGCAAGAGAAAAAAAAAAAAAAGAAAGAACAAAAATGAAAAAAGAACAAAGAAAAAGAAAAATGGAAACAAAGCAAAGAACAAAGAAAAAGAAAAGAAGAAGAAAAGAAAAAATAGAGCTCGCAAGGTTGAAAACCCGGAAGGGCAGCCTTGGCAAAAGTTAGAGCGCAAAAGGAGAGTGTTAATACCTGAGTGCACCTTGACCCCCCGGAACTACATGCGGCCTGATTCCCATCTTTGGGATACGTAAGCAACTTCATCCTGAAGTTTGGCCCTAACCACTTTCAACCTGCTTGTCTCATCCATGTTGTTTGGCTTATCCTTATTCAACTCAGCTATCCTATGCATGTCCAATTGGCTCATCTTCATTCAAATTCGGTTGTCCTATTTCATTAGAAAATTCAGCTTCAAGACAAATCAAGTTCAGATATGAGGTTGTGCATCTCAAGAGTTAAATCCACATCGGTTGAGCAGTGGCCACTTACAAAAATAGTTTTTGAGGATTTTTAATGAGCTAACTAATTTTCTAAAAAATTATTCCATTTTTGTTCAAAACTGGACCATTTCTTAGACTAAAAAAAAGAGAAAATTTTCAGTGCTCACAGTCTGACTTACATGATTTCAAAGTAGAAAGTCGAACAAGCATATTAATCTAACTCTCATGTTGGTCAAAATTGTTTTAATAGAAAGCCAAAAACAAAAAATGGTCAAAATGATGAACTAGGGGCACAGTCGAGTCAGGTTTTCTGTCTTTTCCCCATTATCAACGTATTTGCCAGAAAGGGCACAACTGAAGCTAACAACAGAGGCCGAAAAACTCTCTCATCCTCTGAGCAGTGAGGTATCAAACTAAGTGTGAAGCACGAATGCTAGATAGTCTACCCCCCTCATAAGGTCCATAAGCTTATCTATCAACCACACCTGGGAAGGGATAAAAAATAAGAGAGATTAAATACTAGAGAGATGTGCGCTGAGAGAAAAAGTGAGAAAAGGGCTTTTTAGAGAAAAAGAGATTGAGGGCCAAAGTGATGCGAGAATCACAAATGAGAAAAGGGTGGGAAATAATACCTGGAAAAATAGGCTCCTCATGAACGGAGAGGTCTCCCGCCAATGGAAAGCAAATGTCCGAGTGTTGTGTTTGTTGTTTTTGTTTGTCTCGATTCTTGTTTTGAGTCGTTTTGATTTCAGTGAGTGTCAATAGTTGTGTTGTTTTTAATTTGCTTTTCCTTTGTTGAGTCTTTTTTACTATGGTCAGTCGTAGGCTCAATACCTGGTTAAGAACTCATTCTTGATTTCAATTTAAAAAATAAATCATTTTGTATTCAGAGTGCTATGCCATTCCCACCATGATGTACAAAATAGAATTCTTTCATTCATAAACTGCAGGGTCCAACCCCGATCAAAGAGAGAGCATTAGAACAAGGATCTATCTGAAGCTCTATAGGTTCCGGACTGCAAAGCAAAAGAAAATAGGAAAATTGGAGCATCTTAGTATGCTTCAACTTCAGCATTTCCAAGACTGCATTCCAGGTGCACCTTCTCAGGTCTCGCCATTTCTATGAAGTATGAATGTACCTCGACCCCAAGTTCAAGCCTGCTTCAAGTCAGAATGGCAATTAAAGCAGCATGCAGATGTCACCCCTTGCCAATATGAACAGGATGTATCCTTTTTTTTTTTTTTTTGAGCATGTAAATCGGTGGTTGTCGCCGAGCAACACCTTTCATTCGATCTTCTTGTTGCATAGAATGTGCATTTTCACATATACTTATGTTGCATGCATGCCTTGCATCGTTGATGATTCATGCATAGAATATGCTTTCAAGTTCACATAGAAAATGCTTTCAATATTGCATAGAATATGCTTTCAATTTTGCATAGAATATGCTCTTGTTTCTTACTTCTTGCAGATAGCATGCTTTTAATTAACCTCATGCATCGGTTGTCTACTTTGCATGGAACATGCATTGTCAATGTATTGCTTTGTGAACCACCCACATTTGCACTATCTTATGCATGCATTTCAATTTACATTCGCACTACTGTAGCTCGCCTTTTTCTGCGCCCCGCCTCTCGGAAGGGTTTGAAAAGAAGGCCTCATAGTTCGGACTTCTGCGGTTCTGAATCTAGTCTCCCAAGTGCAATGTGAAACTGATAAACACCAAAGAGTCCAAATCCGGCAAACCTTTTTGGAAAATCGATTTTAAATCAAATAATGCCAAAATTGGACTGCTTTGCTAGATATAGAGTCGCCACCTAAATATTTTATTTTTGGAAAAATTTAGGAAACCCTGACTCGTGCCGAAGGCCACGTGTCCGTCATCACCGAAGTTGCCTCGGCTTGAGAACTTAGGTATGAGAGGGGAAGGTCCTGAAATGAGCACCCCCTGCTCGCCCGATCAAAGATCGGCCTCTACTAGTCATGATATGATTTTTTTATAAACATTATCGGCGTGTTTGGTTTGTGTTTGTAAAATAGTTTTTGAGATAAAAAGTACGAAAACTTGTTTGGTTTGTCTTTTTTCAGAAATGGTTTTGGAAAAATTTTTTGGGGAGAGAGTTTTAAAAAAAGTGATTGATTTGATGTGTATGAGAGAGAGAGAGAGAGAGAGAGAGTGATTTTGGAAAGTAGGTAACCAAACAAAATTTTGATATTTTTTTTGAAAAAATTTGTTTGGTTTGATTACTCTTGAAAATTTGTTTGTAGAGAATTTTTCCCAAAAATTTTTCTGAAAAACAAACCAAACAAGGCCTATGTGTTCTTGTTCCGGTTATTAGCTAACATTACTATCTGATGCATACAAGCACGTATAGACTAGTTTGCTTAATTTGGAACAATTCAACTCATGTTTGTTTGCGAAAATGGTTTGAATTTGCCACCTCAAGTGGGCTTAAAGTTGGCAGATTTGCCACCAAACATAGTGGGCTTAAAACATGATTTGCCACTCAACAAAGTGGGCTTAAAACACACATTTGTTGAAATGTTCCAATTCAAACAAGAAGCCTTCATCCACGGGCATTCATGCAGTTAATCATGTAAGCACATAGCCTCATGGCAAGCTTGCTAATCATGGCAATATGGCAATCACACTCATGCAAGTATGCTAAAGCGTAAAGACTCACCGAGTACTCCAAGCCAAAACAAAAACTAGTTAGAAAGATGCATGATCCTAACTATACAAGATGCCTAATGCAACAAATGCAATATGCAATTAATAGGCTCGGCTACTAATATGGCATATGAATCGATTTGAACAACATGCTACTAAACACGTATTCAAATAAGTTATTGAAATAACAATGCAGTTAGAATGATGCACCGAGCCGCGGTGCATGCAATACAAATGAATGGATGCAAGCATAAGGTATGCTAAACGAAATATGATGCTCCTAATCTAACCATCAAAAGTGGTTAAGTAAAAGAGAGTGACACGTGGGGTTGGAAGACATACACACACGCACGCACACTTATTACAACATTATGCCCTCGCGAAGGAGGGTCCGAATGAATAAGCTAATTAACTAGCTACGCTATTTAAGCTAACTAATTATTACAAACCGAATTAATTAACTATTCTAGTTAACTAATTACAAAACGAAATCAAATAACTAGTTAAACTAACTAATTATTCACAACTCTTAATTAGCTACAAGTAATTAAATATAACATATATTTGATCTATTGCTAGTTAAACTAATTAGCTAATCCCGGGAAGCGAGGGATGCATGCATGCTCGGTTTCCACCCGAAAAGCCATTACCTTGCTGCTGCAAGCCTTTGTTTGCGCATTTGATCACTGAAAATTTTGCCAACTTCCAGAACACCTCTGCTTCATCTTACCATAACATTATGCAAAAATCACTGATGGCCGACAAGAGGGACAAGGGGCCGGTCGGCTACCAATGGTGGCCGGTCGGCTACCAATGGTGGCCGGTTGGCCACTGCTGGTTCGTACTTCCATGCTGTAACAGGGAGCAAAACAGAGCAAAACAGTGTATTCTCACAAGTTGTTTGTACTGTTTACCCTCCTTATCATCACACAAGCTCAAAGAAGAGAAACTCTTGGCCCTCAAACCATCAATCAAGCAATTTCCATGCATGATGGCTAAGGGACCAAGTTTGTACAAGTTCAATAAATGCATGAGCAAGACCAAAATGACAACCACCCTATCATGCATGATCAAGGGTAATGGCGACCTAGGAAAATGGCACATTTTATCACTTTTGAGTATGAAATGTCCCATTTTCCTTGTGTTCAAACTCACGTCCAATTTGAACACATGCAATGCAACACAAAGAATGCTTATCTTGCCTCTTTTACTTGCCAATTTTGATTACACATTTTAGTTACCAACCATCCTTTAGTCCATTAGTCCTTTGGTGAGTGTCCTCTAAGGGAAAGAAGGCTCAAACCACAAGGTTGTTTTAGGCATGAAAGAGACCTCATGCCGTTGGTAATGAATCCTAAAAGGGATTAAATTATTAAGCACAAACTCCCCAATTTCATGCTTTAAACAAGCAACTGGGTTAGAAGGTTAAGTGCTGAAAATGAGTGATAAAAGCATAAACAAATGCTATCAACTCAAACAAGAAGGTGTCTAGAGCCTAAAACACCAAGCTTGTGAGGACTATTGCACTATAACCGTGCAAAATAAGACTCAATTGACCCAAACAGCCCAAAACAGAGCTAAAGCAGGCTATTTCAGAAGCAAAAACATGCTGAAATTAAGCTAAGTTAAGCTAGAAAAATATGTTAACATATGAAGCTAACTAAGCATGCAAACAAGACACAAAGAGGGGAGGCTAACCCCTTCAAATTTGGACTTCAAAACATGATTTTAGCCATTGAAATAGCTCGGAAAAATAGTGTTCAAAAGCTTTGAAAAAGATGATGCAAGGGTGGGAAACACAAGGGCAAAGGCCTCCAAAACAAGGTACAAATAAGGGCTATCAACCCCTCAACCTTTCATGGCCTTAGGATCCAAGCTTCAGCCCAAAATCACTGAGTTTTTAAGCTAAAACATGGAGCTTTTGAGCTAGTAAACAAGCATAAAGAGGGGTGGCTAACCCCTCTATTTTTGGGACCTCAACACAACATTTTTAGCCTCTGAAAACCTCTAAAAATCAGTGGTAAAAAGGCCCAAAAAAGTTGATTTGAAAGTGATGAACAAAGGCACAAAAACTTACAAGAAAAGAAGTAAGAAGGGTGAACCACCTCTTAACTGAAAATGGCCTCAAACCACCACTTTTAGGTCACAAAAATAGATTTTTTATAGTTCAAAGACAGGCCAAAAATAGTCCAAAAATAGTGGAAAGAGATAGGAAAACAATTGTGCAAAACAAGCTTAAAAGGAGAGTGCTATACCTCTTGAAGCCAAAACACAATTGAGGCAATAAATCAAGCCAAGAACACCTTCTAGAGCTCAAATAGGGTCCCAAGTAAGCTCATCCCAAAGATAAGCAACTTTGGTTAAGGGTTGATAGGCAAACTTGAAGTGTATCTACACTTGTATGCACACAAGTTCAAGAGAGAGAGAATTGTAGAGAGAGAGGCTCCCAAAATTCTTCCAACCTTCAAAACAATAGAGAAGGTCCTCTATATATAGAAAAATGTGGTTTCAGGTCGAAAATATCCATATAGGACAGCTGGAACATTATGAAAACAGATAAAGGAAAATATCAGCAGAAAACTGCCTTTTGTGCACTAGTGGCTGACCGGCCACCACTGGTGGCCGACAAAAGTCACCCTTGGACAACACGTGATTGACAAAGCCCATCCATGGCTAGGAAACTCCACCAGTGGCCGGCCAGAAAAATTTGCTCTCTAGGTCCAATTTCGAATAGGCATATCTCCTTTATCTGGACTCCTTTGTAGGTCATTCTTGAGTCTAAATTGAAGCCCCATAAGTCTTCTTTCCAATGGTGGCTGCCTCACATCAAAATTCCAAATTGCAAAAAGATATGCCTATTTTAATGAAGGCTACTCTATTTTGGTCCTAACGGATTGATGCCTATCTTCTCCTCAACTAGTTTTCTTCCCTCCACTCTAATTTTCTTGAACTCTAAACGTCTAAATAAGGTGTTTTGAAATATTTTTCAAAGAGTTCACCTCTCTTTCATTTATTTCCACTTTGTCCTTGCTCGGTTTACCGAAAAGTGCAATATTTAACGAAATGCGAGCCTCGGAACATTGTAGAAACTTTTTTCAAAAATATTTTGAAAGAGAGGGTTTTAAGGTCTAAAATCATTTTGGTCAAAATATTTTTGGTCCAAAATGGGGTGTAAGGTTGGGATTTGATGCGCTCCTTGCCGAAGAAATCAAACCTTTGCATAGCATAGCCTTCATTATCGAGTGATCAACCTGTGGCGCCCAAATCTTATGGGGGGTCAAAAATGGGGTGTCTACAACTATCTTTTTCATTTAAACTCCATTGCACTATCTTGTGCATTTCACTTTGTATCGCACTATTTTGTGCACCATCGCATTATCTTGTGCATTTCAACTCCATCGCACTATTTTGTGCATTTCACCTTGTACCGCACTATTTTGTGCACTTTGTATCACACTATCCTATTTACTTTGTATCACACTATTTTGTGCACCATTGCATTGACTGATGCATTCAACCGACATAGCACTATTTTGTGCACCACTCGCATTGTTTTGTGCACCTCACTCGCACTGTTTTGTGCATTCATATCTATTTCGTGTATTCAACTTACATCGCACTGTCTAGTGCATTTCAGCGCACATCACACTATTTTGTGCATTTCAACTTACATCGCACTGTCTTGTGCATTTCACTTAAATCACACTGTCGTGTGCATTTCACTTTACATTCGCACTATCTTGTGCACCTGCATTTGCACAATCTTGTGCATTCACCCTACATCGCACTATCTTGTGCACCTTATTCGCATTATCTTGTGCATTTCATTTATCTCACACTCTCTTGTGCATCGCACTATCTTGTGCACCCCTTTGTATCGCGCTATCTTGCGCATCCCTTCGTGTTGCGCTATCTTGCACATCCCCTCGTGTCGCACTATCTAGCACATCCCTTGTATCGTGCTATCTTGCGCATCCTTTGCATTGCACTGTCTAGTGCATTTCAACTTGCATCACACTATCCTGTGCATTTCACCTTATATCGCATTGTCTTGTGCACTTGCATAGCACTGTTTTGTGCCTTCATCCTACATAGCACTGATTTGTGCATTTACTTGCATAGCACTGTCTTATGCACTTCCCCCCGCACTGTCTTGTGCACTCACTCAGTCTAGGAGACCAATCCTCCAAAGGTGCAATTCCTTTGGTGTTTTTCGTGCCTAAACGACTTCTGTTGGTCTGGTATAGCCACCTGCCTATGTTTGCGGTGTGTTCCTAGGAGATCAACTGAGACGGTGGAAACTAGAGTTCAAATGGCTGAGGGCTAGAATGTAAAGGTTCGGAATTTCTGAGACTAAAGTCTAGTTTAAATACCTAGGGGTGTATCCTCGGCTTGAAATCTGTATGGCAGCCCTATAGGTTGAGGTAGCTCCTACGCGCCTCAATTCTGGATACTGAACCAACCTAGTCTGTCACTTTGTTAGAGAATAGGGAAAGTTGCAAACATAGCCAGAGAGAAAAGTAGTACCTGTGGTTTGGTAGCGCAAGATGTAGAAGAGGAAGATCCCTAGCAGCATAAGGTGAGTCCTCGCCAATTGCCCCTGTAAGGTACTTTCTAAAGCATCACTTTCTAGCTGCATCATCATATTCATTATAATCTATTCCTTCTATCGCATTGCATATAGCATCTATCGCATGCGTCTACTGCACTGTCCATTACATCCATTACATCATGCATCTTTTCCATGTTAAGCTTAGTTTGGCATGTGCCCATACTTTTCACGTTAAAACATAGCTCTGCATGTGTACGGGCCTATTCTGAAGAATTGTGGTCTGAGGGTTTTAGCACCTTTTCTGTGTTAGACATGGTTTCTTTTGTGTCCATACATTTTTCTACGTAAAATATAGTTTGGTTTATGCCCCTTATGCACTGCATCCATTGCATTCATTACATCGTACTTTGTCTTGTTGCATTCAGCATTTAGAATCACGATCTTTCCTCAGCAGATCATTCCTTACTTATATCATACCACCCAATTACTTGTACACTTTTTCTTTCTACGAAAAACATAGTTTTGCATGTGTTCACACCCTTTTCACATTAAAACATGGTTTTGTTATATGTAAGCATCCATGCTGCGCTGAGGCCAGTATTGAAGATATAGGCACCTAGCCTGTGTTAGGCGTCATTTGGCCGAGCCCACTTCTTTTCTATATAAAACATAGTTTGATTTTGCATCTCCATCCCTTTGTGGTATTTGTGTGGTTTTACACTGCTTATGGTTTGAGTATTTCATTACATTGTATATCATTACATTGTTTTGTTACATTGCATATCATTTGCATTCTGCCCCTGAACTACACTGGTTTGATTCCTTGCAAAGGGATATGTAGGCAACCCTCGGGTTCAACCAATTGCATCTACATCTTGTTTGTTTGTCTAAGTCTTGTGGCCTCATCAAATGGGTCGTCTCTGGGCATTGACATTCACTCAAGTCATTTCATAACTTTAAGTTCTATCAAAGAGGGGCAACTATAGACACCCCATTTTTGATCGCCCGCAAGACTTGGGCGCTTGGTTTGATACACTCGATGATGAAAGTTGAATTATGTGTTTTGAATTTGCAACGATTCGGATTCAATTAGGCTCTCGAAATAACTTCAAATCTTCAACATTTATCTTGTTTGAACCTGTAAGTTTCATTTTTAGACCTTTTCCCACCCTGAGCTGAGTTTGAACAAAAAAACAGGGGAGGCCATCAAGGCCCGGCCGTGCATTAGTGATAGCCAGCCGTGGCTATTGATGGCCGACTAGGCCTCGATGGCGATAAACACTGCTCTGGACGGGAGGCCGCCAGCTGTCCATTTTTGAAGATATTTATCACCTTTTGAGCTTAAATTATATATAAACGAAGCTCTGGGATTGTTTTGAGGGTGGAACAAAATTAAGAAACCATATATACCGCTTGAGAGCTCCTACCTCCTCCTTTTTCCTTAGTAAGTAACCTTTGAACTAACCTAGCTCCCTTGTGTGATCTCCATACACCATACACAACTTTGCCTCACCACCTTAGAGCCTTGGTTGATCTTGGAGAAGCATAATTCAAGCTTGAGAGTAGGTTGAAACCAAGTTTGAATCACAAGCAACAAGCTTACCCCTTTGAAATGTATAAGCTTGTTTTCTTCTCTCTTACTTTCATTTCTTCTATTTGCTTTATAATTCTTACTATTTTGTATTGTTTTGAGTATATTTGAAGTGTTTAAGATTGGGTTTGAAGAGTTACCAAAAGGGCAGAGAGAGCTTGCTCTTTTTACACCTTTACCTATAGCACAAACCCTTCCTTTTCTACTCTTTTTCTTTGATATCTACACTGATTTTCAGAGTTTTCAAAGGGCCAAAAATCATGTTTTGAAGCTTCAAAAATGGAGGGGTTATCTACCCCTCCTTATCCTTGCTTACTAGCCTTCATTCTTTCCTTTTATTGTCTAGCCTTTTAGGCTATTTTCATTAACTTCTATCCTCTATTTTTCATGTGTTAAGGGATGTTTTAGGGCTGTCCAAGCCTTTTACACTGGTTCATGATTTGTTTAGTTCATTTATGGGCTCATAAGTTAGCATACATAACTTGTTGCATGTTATTCCAAGCAATTCTTTACTCATTTCCACGTTTAAGAGTCTAATTTTAACAATCAACCCACCATCCATCTCTTTCATTCTTGAGAATGATTTCAACCAATTGAGGTTATTCAATACATGTAAGGGAGACCTAAACTTAATGGTTTAATCTCTTAATGGTGTAATCTCTCTCTCTCATGTCTTAGAAGAACCTCTTGTTTGACATTATTTGTTGTTTAGAGGACTTTAATCATCATCCTTGGACAAATGGCTAATGAATGGACATGACTAAAGAAAATTGGCTTAAAACTTAGATCAACACACTTAAAGAAAATGGCTAAAATAGGTTGAAGTTGGCAGGACGTTATGCCAAGTTTCATGTGTCAAGTGTCATCATGCATCAATCCATGGTGTTTTTGATGTCCTTGAAGCGTCTCGACTTCCCTTTTTGGAGTTCATTCTATGATAGGAAGGGAGGGGTGGTCATTTGCATTGCATTTATTAATTTTTGTCCAAAATCATGTCCGAAAGCATCAAGCAATCAATTGCTTATTGATGTCTTTGGAAATGATTCTACTCTTCTCTTGAGGCCTTCCTAGGATAGAGAAGGAAGAAGGAACAAACAGAGCTCTAGAATGCTCTGTATGCACCGTTTTCACCTCAGAACACAAAAACAGAGCTTTGCACCAAATTAATGCACGACCGGCCCTCTGCAGGCCTGGCCGGCCATCAGTGAGGCCCGGTCGGCCCTCGGTGTGTGGCCAGTAGTGCAGTTTTACAGGAAACAGAGGCAGTGGCTGAAGGTGAAATAGAGGTGGCTTGGGTAAACAGAGTAGCTCTCAGGCACTGTGCATGCAACCTTCATCCATTTTCACTTAATCTTGTTGTAATTATTTGTAGCTAATTAGTTAAGTGTTGTAATTATTTAATATGGGTTAATTAGTTAACTAGATTAATTAGTTTTGTGTTGTACTAAGTTAATTAGCTTAGAGTAGTCAATTAATTAGTTTGTGTTGTACTTATTTAATTAGCTTAGGGTAGTTAATTTATTCGTTTGGGTTTAACTTAGCTAGTTTATTCATTCGAATCATCCTGTGCGAGGGCATAATGTTGTAATAATGTGTATGTCTTCCAACCCCACGTCTTCCTCCCTTTTATTTACCAGCTTATGATGGTTAGATTAGGGATATCACCTTTCAATTAGTATATTGCATATTTGCATCCATTCATTTGTATTGCATGCACCGAGGCTCGGTTCATCATTCTAACTGCATTGTTTCGAATACTTCGGTGAATACGTGCTTAGACTGCATGCTATTTCATTGACTCATATGCCATCTTAGTAGCCTAGGC
This sequence comes from Camellia japonica, assembly GCA_030407325.1. Lineage (NCBI taxonomy): Eukaryota > Viridiplantae > Streptophyta > Magnoliopsida > Ericales > Theaceae > Camellia > Camellia japonica. Next base: position 107,325,933 of record JAPPVO010000024.1, on the reverse strand, counting down.
TATTTAGATTGTATTATTGCATGTGTTGCATTAGTCATCTTGATTGTATTAAATAGGAATCATGCGTATTTTTCTAACCCTCTTGATTTTATCTTAACCTGGAGTACTAGGTGAGTCATTACTGCTTTAGCATAATCGTATGAGTGTGATTGCCATTTTTGCCATATCGAGCATGCTTGCCATGAGGCTAAGTGCTTACTTGTTAAACTGTGAATGCCTGTGGATGAAGGCTTGTTGTTTGAATTGGAATGATTCAATGAATGTACGTTTAAGCCCACTTTGTCAAGTGGCAAATTCACAAAACTTTAAGCCCACTTTGTTAAGTGGCAAAATCAAGCAATTTTGTAAAAAAAAAAAACATGAAATTGAATTGTTCCAATTCAGGCAAACTAGTCTGTACTTGCTTGTGCGCATCACATAGTAATGCTAGCCTAATAAACCAGAACAAGAGCATATAATGTTGATAAAAATCATATCATGATTAGTAGTGGCCAATCTTTGATCAAGCGAGTGGGGGTGCTCAATTCATGACATTCCCCTCTTGTACCTAAGTTTCTGAGCCGAGACAATCTTGGTGACGATAGATACGTGGCCTTTGGCACGAGTCATGGGTTTTCTAAATTTTTCAAAATAAAATATTTAGGTGGCAGCTCTGTATCTGGCAAAGTAGTCCAATTTTGGCATTTTTGATTCAAAATCAATTTTCCAAACGATTTGCCAGATTTGGACTTTTTGGTGTTTATTAATTTCACATTGCATTTGTGAGATTAGATTCAGAACCGCGGGAGTCCGAACTGTAGGGCTTATTTCAAACTTCCGAAAGGGGGTGCGAAAAAGGTGAGCTACAGGGGTGTAAAATTGGCTAGTGAGTTTTTTAAAAGTTTCTTACTTGGAAGCAAGGAATCAAGTTTTTGAGTAAAAAATTTCACCCAAGTAGGAGTTTTCTGCTACTAAGCTCAATCTCTCATCTCTCTAAAAACTCTCTCCATAGTCCACCTCAGTTTTTTTATTTCCCAAATAAAAAGAAAAATCACTTTAGAGAAAGTGCCAAGGAAGCACAACCATTAAAAACAATCAAATAAAAGGAGAATGAAAAAAAGAAAGAATAGAAAAAGGTATAATGCGTAGGCACTACACCCGTTAACCAACCCATATAAACATCCATGACCTAACTGCTACAAAACTCAAAATTTGAGCCAATTTCACAAAAGGTGTTCCTCTATTTCAAACATGGATTTCCATTTCTCTCCTCTAGATTTACTGAAAAACAACATATTTGACGTTTAGATGCTACTTGAATTGCCTCTTAAATTCTTCCATTAAAGACAGAAAAAACACCTAGTTTCTTAGGTAAAATTTCACCACCCAAATGGGACATCACACCTACACACCCATCCTTAACTTCCTCGCAACATTGTCATGCTAAAGCCTCACACCCCTTGTCTATCATAATCATAATTAACCAAACATAGAAGCCTTCTAAGTTTCCTTTTCTTGTTAGAAGATACTTTCCTCACTTCCTTTTTCTTCTTGGCCTTGCAAATCCCTTATTCAAAAAACTCACGGCTTGAACCATCCTCAATCATTATTTTGTCTACTTCAACGAACTTCTTCATAAAAGGGTTAATTACGCCCAAACCCCCTCAACCATTAGCCAATTTCAATTTACCCTCTCACCATTATGGTGAAGTGGATTTGGAAATACTCTCTGGTCCAAATAGACCATCTTGATCCTCTATTCTCTGCCAACTCGATAGTCTTCTCTCTAATCTTTCTTCTCTCACAAGTTATCTTTTTCTTTCTTTGATCGCTTTTATATTGTTCTCTTGGGCCCCCCTGGGCCCATTTCTCCTTTTCAGGCATCATGGCTTCGTAGTTGGGGCCCCCTACATGGCTCGTGGAATATTTGACTAAGTCGGCTCTTGAGCTGGATTCAATTCAATTCTTACTCGGCTATAGCCTATTTACTAGGCTCTTGAACAAGGCCGACTTATATACGGCCTTGTTTCCATCAGCTACACGAGCTTCCGGATATGGCCGACTTGTATACGACCTTATTTCCTAATGGGCTGGCTTTCAGGCCCTCAATTTCATTGATGTAAAATTGGCCCCCACGTTCGAGGAAGTCTTTTGTTAGTCATGTCCGAGAGCTGATATGCCCCTGCCCCGGCAACTGAGTCAATCTGATTGGGGTCGTTCCAATTGGAGCCCAGTTTTTCGTCTAATAGATTTTGTGGCAGGAAGCACTTTCTTGAGAACCAACCCCCCAGGCGCATAACTTCGTAACTACACACGCTGGTTATATGATTTGGCGAGCTGCTGCTAGTACCATGCCATGTGCACAACAGCTTGATCTCTACATCTTCAATCAAATATAGGTCTAAGGCCAACATCATATCATTTCGTCATGTGTCAAAAGGTTGTGACCTTAGAGTGGGCAGGCCGATTCCAAGAGGAATGATAACTTTTGTCCCAAAGCATAAGGCACATGGTGTTTCATTGGTGGACCACCTTGGAGTAGTGCAATGGGCCCATAATACACTAGGCAGTTCTTCGACCCAATTGCCCTTGGCCTTTTCTAACCGTTTCTTGATTCCATCCAAGACCACTTTGTTAGACGCCTCGGCTTGACCATTTCTTTGCGGATAAGATGGTGAAGAAAAGTACGACCGGATACCATATGTGTCGCACAATTCCCGATAGACGCCGCAGTCAAATTGGGTACCGTTGTCAGATATAAGTGCTCGAGGTATGCCGAATCGGGTTATAATGTTCTTCCATACAAAGAGTTTGACATCTACGTCCTGGATATGTGACAGTGGTTCTGCCTCGACCCATTTTGTGAATTAATCCTTTGAAACAATCAAGAATCGTTTACTTCTCGGAGCCCTTGGTAGTGGACCGACGATGTCCAAGCCCTACTAAGCAAAGGCCAAGGACTAGTAACAAAATTCAATTCTTCAGCAAGCAAATGAGTTAAGGGAGAAAACTTCTGACATTGTTCACACTTCTTTGCGTAATTCTCAGCATCAGTTCGCATGGTCAGCCAATGATATCCTTGGGTTATGGCTTAGTGGGCCAATAAGCTCTCTCTAGAATGGGCACTGCAACTGCTTTCATGTATTTCGGCTAAGAAATCCTCCACTCTGTCTGGATGAACACATTCCAAATACGGTCCTGAGAGAGACTTTTTGTAGAGCTTTCCTTGGGGATCCAAATAGTACTGTAGGGCTTTCTTCTGCAGCTTATGGGCTTCCTTCTTATCTGTTGGCAACTATTCTGAGGATAAAAATGTGGCGATGGGATCCATCCAACTCAGCCCCAGGTCAATGACGTTGACACAAATAGAATTGGGGAGACTAATACTCAGCTCTGGAATGAATCCCATCTCGATAGTTCATTTAACTTTCGAATTGATGGCAGAGGCCAAACAAGCGAGGGCATCCGCATGGGTATTTTGATTAAGGGTAATTTGATTCAGCTCGTGGTGGTTGAACTTTATGAGCAAGGAATTTGACGTCTTCATATAGGCTGCCGTTTGGTCGTTTTTAGCCATATACTCCCCCTTCAATTAATTGATGACCAACTTTGAGTCACAGAAGACCTATAATTGCTTGGCACAGAGGCGAAGTGTGTTACATAGGCTGATTAGCAAAGCTTCATATTCAGCCTCATTGTTTGATGCATCAAAACTGTCATGACCCGAACCTGCCCCCGTGGGTTAAGGACATAACCGGCCAGTAATCAAAAGATTACCTATGGCCTTGAACCGAACCAAACCAAACCAAACGTATTTTAATAGAGTTAATGGGGGCCAAACGGAAGCAATTTAAAACTTTGTCCATAGAGCTGTGCTTACATGGCAAATCATAACAAACCATACATATGCATATTAATAACTCACAACAAAATATGTACTACATAAGGTTCTGTACATACAGGATCATATAAGTCTAAGTCAACCCATCACGACTATATACAACAGATGCTAAGTCTTCGCCAACATGACAGAATATAAATACATAACAAAAGGGCGAAGACGGGTCTCGTACATGAGACACAAGGGCTGACTCTCTCAAAACCTCTGTTGTTCCACATAGACTTCACTGGGGCTGGGTTTGGACTTCTCTTGGCTCACCTACAAACACATGAATGAGCATGAGCGAAAGCCCAATGAATAATATCAATTACAGAAGTTATACAAACGATATATAGAACAACATGCTTCAAACGGCCTTAGGCCCAATTCATATTTGTATTTAACATATATACACAATTTAAGTCAAGTGACTGCGGTTCCAAACAAACTGGCCTTTGGCCCATTCAAACTTTCATTTGTGTCAAAACGGCCTTTGGCCCATTCATTCGTTCATGTCGAAATGGCCTTCGGCCCATTCATTCATGTCAAAACGGCCTCTGGCCCATCCATTCACGTCAAAACGGCCTCCGGCCCATTCATTCATGTCAAAACGGCCTACGGCCCATCCATTCATGTCAAATTGGCCTCTAGCCCATTCATTCTATCATTCAGATTAGACTGGCCTCTGGCCCACTCATTTGGTATAGTAAACATTGTACACTAATCGAATCAATGAACTTATAAAACTTACATAGAAGTAAGCAATTGGACAACAACATATTTCAGATATCTCTGTTAAGATATTACTCACAGTGATCGGTTGCTTGGTTTGCCCTGGAGCTCGACCCTACACATTCCATGAACACAAAAGGGTCACAAATAATTTGATCTGTTCTAAATTCACATTTTCCTCTTTAGCCTTCATTCTTATCTCTTTAACTCAATTACAATGCTCAATGCATGCCTAAGAATACTTGGAAGTGAAAGAGAACATAAAATGAAATATAGAATGTCTTTTCAAAATTTCAGAAAACAGGGTCCTCGCTCGAGCGTGGACTTCCCCGCTCGAGCGGAGCCTTGAGGCCTGCAAAAGTACTGGATATGTCAAATTTACGCTCGATTGCGAACTCTAGTGCTCGAGCAGAAGGCCTCTCTACATGGCTCCCCGCTCAAGCGTGAACTTCCCCGCTCGAGCGGACACCATGTCTGCAGAAAATACTGGGAACATGAATTTCACGCTCGAGTGGCGGTTTTCCCGCTCGAGCGGACACCAAAATTCTGGAAATTCCAGAACATGTTCTTGAGCTTCAATTTGATGTTCAAAGGTTCCAAATGCATGATTTTGGCTCAAACATCACATATACATGTACTAACATGGTATAACCACCAAATTACAACACAATGAAGCTCAATTTCACAATTTAATCACATGCATGTCTCAAATTAACTCAAACTCATCACCAACACATCAAATTCAAACATGCAAAGCTCATACCTCCATGATCTACACTTGCATGTGAGAGATATTCATTATTCTCAACTTAATTGGTGAAGAGGTGATCAAATACATGGATTTCAAACAAGATTCAACATGGATTATACACATTGTGTTCAAATATGGAAATTCATAGCAATTTCCTACATGCATGCATCTATTGACTTCGAATACAACAAAAATCAACTCAATCTCCTCATAATCAACCTAACTCATGTTCTTGACCATTATTCAAACTTGAATTCACAATTTACAACATTAAACTCATGAATTCACTTACTTAAAGGCTCAATTCCCCAATCAATAGCAAATTCTTGAGTATAGCTTCAAAGTTGTCAAGCTTTCAAGATCAACTTCAATTGTGAGCTCTCCCTCTCTCTCTAAGCCGACCCTCTCTCCTTTTCTTAGAGTTAAATCAGCCAAGTTGATTAAAAGAGAGAGATTAAGTGTACATACCCTTTTATGTATAAGCCCACTAACCAATATAACCAATATTTAAATAATTTGAGCACTATGCTAACAATTTAATCTAATTAATTCGATTCGAATCAATTTTCAATCAAATTTCACCGTAGGCTCTAAAAATTACGCTACTCACAATGGCGCAATCAATTTCGGGTTCTGTGGCCGATAAGGCCTTCGATTTAATTTCCAAAGCAGATAATCAAACAGATATTCCTACGGTGAACAGATAGAAATTCAAAACCACATATTTTCACATAATGGCACACAAAATCATATTAAACGCATAATCATACTCATATTAAGGACCAATTAACATATTACGGAACAGGGATATCACAAAAACCTGGTTTGATTGCTGTAGACACCCTATTTTTGACCGACTTCAAGACTTAGACGTCATCATTTGTGCACTCGATGATTGTGCTTGTTTGTGCTTGTTTGAGTGCCCAAAGTTCTCGGCAGAATGCCTTGTCTTTAGGCATCTAAACCCTTTTTGTTTTGTGCTTGTTTTTGGGCCAAACCTTGGTGCTTCTTGCCTAGAAAGGAGAGGGACCTTGTCGGCCACTTTTTGGCCTTGTCGACTAGTTGAAGTGGTCGGTCGGCTACCTAAAGTGGCCAACGGCCATTTGTTCCCTTTTTCAGATATTTGTTTGCCAACTGTGCCAGCTATTGTTCACTGAAGGCCATCTCCATACACGTGTATGGAGGGATGAATTCAAGCCTTGCTCTTGAATTTCTATATATATGGGATGCTCTCCCTCATTTGGAGAGGTTGGAAATTTTGGATCAAAATTCACCCTCTCTCTAGAATTCTCTCTCTCTCTCTTCTTATTTTATGCTTGATAGTTGATTTTCTCTATACCTTTGCACACTAACCCTTAACCAAATTGAAACACCTTGGAGCTGAGGTCCCTTGGAGCCTAATTTGAGCTGTTGAAAGGTTGTTTGAGCCTAAAAAGTGCCTGTTTTGTGCTGAGCTTCAAGAGGTATATTACTTACCTTGTAGGCTTAGTTTTAATCACTTGCTTGGCCATCATTTTATACTATTTTGGGCCTAGTTTTCAAATACAAAAAGCTCTGATTTTTGGGCCTTAACATGTTGGTTTGAAGCCATTTTGTGTTAAGGGGTTGCCTACCCTTTTTGTTGCTTATTTGTGTGAGCCTTTGCACCATCTTTTAGCATGTTAAAATCAAAATTTTTGGGCCTTTAAACCATGGAAATTCAGAGTTATTTCAGCAGTAAAAAGCATGTTTTGAAGTCCAAAAATGAAGGGGTTAGCCTCCCCTCTTTGTGTCTTGCTTCCATGCCTAGGTTGCTTCACATGTTAGCTTGATTTTCTAGCTTAACTTAGCTTAATTCAAGCATGTTTTAGGCTCTATTTTGGCATGTTTCAGCTTTGTTTTGGGTTGGTTGGAACACTTGAGGCTTGCTTTGTGTGCTTGTAGTGCAATTGTGCTTGTTAGTCGAGCTTGTGCTATGTGTTGGCCTCTTATTCTAGCTATCTTTAGCTTAATTCAAGCATGTTTTAGGACTCATTTTAGGCTGTCTTAGGACTGTTTTGAAGTGTTTGTACCTTTTGAGCTTTGTATTGCATGCTCATAGTGTAATGGTCTTCACTAGCTCGTTGTTTGCTTTAAGCATGAAATGCTTGGGTTGCTTGAATGTTGTAGTATTATTTTGCATGTAATCTCAGCATCATAATCTTTGTCACATTCTCATTTGTCTCACTTTCAATCCCTTTTGAGAGTTGTTTCAAGTTTGGAATCCTTTAAGCTTGAGATAGAGTTTATGCTAAATGGTTTTAATCCTCTTTTGGGGGTTTCTACTAACCAAAGGCATGACCTCTCTCTTGCCTTAAATCATCCCTTGGTTGACACTTCTTTCTCTTTAGATGACTCTCACCTTGGACTTAATCGATTAAAACAAAATGAACAAAGTAAAAGAGGCAAGATTAAGCATCTTTGTGTTGCGTTGTATGTGTTCGGATCGGACGTTAAACCGAACACGAGAAAAATGGGACGTTTCATACTCAAAGTGATGAAACGTGCCACTTTTCTTAGTCATCGTCACCCTTGATCATGCATGATAGGGTGGTGGTCCTTCGAGTCTTATTTGTGCATTCATTAAGCTCATACAAGCTTAGCTCTCTAGCTATCATGCATTGAAAATGCTTGATTGATGGTTTGAAAGCCAAGAACTACACTCCTTTGAGCTTGAGAAATGATAAGAAGGGTAGCAGTACACACATTTCTTGCAAATGCATTGCTTTGCCTCTGTTTGCTCTCTGTTGCAGCAAAAGGAGAAGTCCAGAAAGGGGGTGGCCGACCGGCCACTTGAAGTAGCCGACCGGCCAGTTGAGGTGGCTGACAGCCACTTTTTGTAGCCGACCGGCCACCAGTGAATTTTTGCACAAATGTGTTCTTGTGTTGGAGCAGAGACATTTTGGAAGTTGATACAGTTTTCAGAGATCAAACGGGTGCAAACAGAGGCATCCGATGGCAAGGCAAGGGCATTTTCGGGTGGAGCAACCGAGCATGCATGCATCCCTTGCCCTCGAAGCCATTTTATCACTTTTGTTAGCTTAAAATAAGTTAGCTAATTCATTCATACATGTGTTGTAATTAATTAGCTTAATTCGTTTTGTAATATTTTAATTATCTTAGCATAGCTAGTTATTCAATTGTGTTGTAATAATTAGTTTACTAGAATAGTTAATTAGCTTCATTTTGTAATAATTAGCTTAGCTTATTCATTCGGACCCTCCTTCGTGAGGGCATAATGTTGTAATAAGTGTGCGTGTGCATGTGTATGTGTATGTCTTCCAACCCCACGTCTTTCTCCATTTTATTTAACCACTTTCGATGGTTAGATTAGGGAGCATTTTCAATTAGCATACCTTATGCTTGCATGCTTACATTCATTCATTTGTCTTCCATACACCGAGGCTCGGCGCATCATTCAAATTGCATTGTATTTCAATACACTTCTTTGAATACATGTTTAAAAGCATGTTATCAAATCGATTCATATGCCATATTAGTAGCCGAGCCTATTAATTTCATATTGCATGTGTTGCATTAGGCATCTTAACATAGTTAGGATCATGCATTGTTTCTAACTAGCTTTTGTTTTGGCTTGGAGTACTCGGTAAGCTTTTACGCTTTAGCATATTGCATGAGTGTAATTGCCATATTGCCATGTTTCGCATGCTTACCATGAGGCTATTTGCTTAAATGATTAATTGCATGAATGCCTGTGGATAAAGACTTTGTTGTTTGAATTGGAACAATTCAACGAGTGAATATTTTAAGCCCACTTTGAGAAGTGGCAAATTATGTTTTAAGCCCACTTGAGGTGGCAAATCCGCGTTTTAGCCCACTTGAGGGTGGCAATTTCAAACCATTTTCGAAAACAAACATGAATTGAATTTGTTCCAATTCTTACGACATAGTCTATACTTGTTTGTGTGTGTCACATAGTAAAGTTAGCTAACTAATCGGAATAAGAACACATGATGTTTATAAAAGAACATATCATGATAGTAGAGGCCGATCTTTGATTGGGCGAGCAGGGGTGCTCATTTCAGGACCTTCCCCTCTCGTACCCAAGTTCCCGAGCCGAGACAACTTTGGTGATGATGGACATGTGGCCTTTGGCATGAGTCAGGGTTTCCTAAATTTCCCCAAAATAAAATATTTAGGTGGCGACTCTATAATCTGGCAAAGCAGTCCAGTTTTGGCATTATTTGATTCAAAATCAATTTTCCAAAATGATTTGCCGGATTAGACTTTTTGGTGTTTATCAATTTCACATTGCACTTGTAAAACTAGATTCAGAACCGTGATAGGAGTCTGAACTGTAGGACCAATTCGAGCTCTCTAAAAAGGGGGCACGAAAAAGTCGAGCTACAATTTCTGGCAACTCCACTGGGGACTTAGAGAACTTGACTCAAACTCATGATATGTTGTTTTATCTACACTTATGTGTTTCTTTGCATTTGCATTTGCATCGGTGCGCATTAAGTCACAGTGTTTGCCATCCGCTATTCCTGAGCGGTTTGCCGGAGGCTTGCTTGGAAAAGCTTGCCATAAGGCTGACCGGTTGCGGGCTCTGCCACGATGGGAACAGAAACCTTGGATCTGGACTGCTGCTGTACCGTTTGATCCTTCTTCCACTTCTCGGTGTTAGGAGCAAGAGGTATATTAGGTGGTCTTACTGAGGCACCCTTTTTGACTAATCGACCTAGCTGCATATCGGAAGCCTTAGAGACTGTTCCAAACTAGGACATGTTGCTCACCCAAATGTAGGTTTGTTTAAAACCACTTGCTTGCGTAGCGAACCCCTAGTTCTTGACGAAATTAGGACAAGGTAACCCTATCCTATCATAGGGGTGTTTTGGCTCTCACTTGCTTGATACGTGCTTTTAGAGTGAAACTTCGTAGGAATGTATGTATCAGTTGCAAGTCTGGGTATCAGTTTGAGGATATCAGTTTTGAGGCAGAAATTTGGGGCAGAAATTTGGGACAGAAATCAGTGTTTGAGTACAGATTGTCCAGCTTATGATTACGACTGCGTGTTGTTTCTGTCCAAGCCGAGGTGTTGTGCGTTTGTTGATTGTTGTTTCTTTTTTTTGCTTTATTTTCTTTTTTGCAAGGTAGTATTTCACAATTGCTTCCGACGAGGCAGTTACCCCCCGAGCACTCTGGACTCGAGTAAGGAGGATTTACCGATCTAAGGATCTTATTGGAGGACAACCAGTGTTTGCTTCACTACCCTCGGTTACAAGACGATGGAGAGTCAGGCATAGATCACTGGTTTAGCAGTTGCCAATTCAACGGTCACTATCTACGTCACCTGAGCTCAGTCGGGCCCAATTTCCTACTTCCACCTCAGAAAGAGAGTATACACCGGCCTTGACAGATCAACAACCCGTAGACAATATGGAGGATATGATGCGCCAACTTCAACAAACCATCGAGGCCATGCAGCTGGACGCTGCTCGCCAAGTGGAAGTTGCCACTCACCAAACGGAAATTGTAGCCTAGTAGGCTGAACTGATTGCTAGGCTTCAACAGCAACAATAATCACAACAAGCAGCAGCTTCTGCTTCACATCCACCCCCGGCCAGGGTTCTAATACCCGGGGTTACTACTAATGTCCAGGAGAATGAGGACATTCAGGTAGAGCCAGCTCTACCCCAGACTTCCAAAGCACCGGTCTACCCAACAGAGGCCCCCTTTGAGTTTGAGGTTGACCCGACTGCTCTGAAACTGAGCAAGCTTGAGAAGTTTTTTAAACAAGCTTAAGGCATCAACTCGATCCTAGATATAGAGGGCGGCTACACAAATTCAAGAATGACATTGCCAAAAAGATTTAAAATGCCTCACATAGACCGCTTCGACGGCTCGGGTGATCCCATGGTCCACTTGTGGCTATTTTCAGACATTCTGCGGCCGATAGGCATATCCAGACTGCAGAAGTTATCCCTTTTTGGTTGGACCATGTCGAGAATCACGGCCATCTGGTATGCTAAACTCGAGGATTCTATAAAAAGGAATTAGGAGGAAATGGTTGAGGCTTTCGTACTGCAGTACTCCTATAACACACAGATCGAGGTCACAACTCGTGATCTCGAAGCAACTCGCCAAGAGCAGAATGAGGGATTCTCCGACTTTGTAACCCGATGGAGGGCCAAGGCCTCCATGATGATGACTCGACCAGCTAAAAAGGACCATATTCGAATGGTGGTCCGTAACCTGCAACCGAGGTTGCTGCAGAAAATGATTGGTTTACCTCTGTCAACGTTCACCGACCTCCACGAGATAGGGGTGCAGATAGAGGATGTGATGAAACAGAGTCTGATTGACCATGAAAAAGAGCAGCCTAAGAGGGCTTTTACACGTGGTTCAAATGCGGCTACAGGTAGTAATGTAGTTGTAAGGACCTCTGATATTGGTATGGTTACCGCCACGCTGAAAATAACCACCCCTTTTGCTGGTACATCCGAAACCACCTCACAACCTGCAAAGCACCAACCTCGAGGCCAGAGGGTTTTCACCCCATTCTACATGTCTTTATCTGCGGCCTTGAGGGTCCTGATCAGAAAGGGGCATCTAAAGCCCCTGGAGCCACGGCCATTGCCTAATGCCCTCCCTCCTACACACAACCCGGCCAAGTACTGCGCTTTCCACTAGCAGCATGGTCATGATACTGACCTATGCTTTAGACTCCGTCATGAGATTCAAGATCTCATTGACAACAAAGTGATAGTGCCTCCTGAAAAGCCTAATGTCACTACAAATCCTCTCCCACCATATAACCAACCCCCTCCTCCACTTAGGCAAGTCAACCTTATACAAAGAATGGCTGTCCCATACGACCTCAACATATACATCACCCCCTCCCACCTGCCTAAGCTGGTGCTGTTCATCCTGGAAAGCACAAACTTGCGCGTCCATATCCCAACATGAACCCGTGGTGGTGGCTGTGGTAGAAGAAGACATGCCTGAGGGCTCCGTGAGCTTAACTGATGAGGCATATAACTCGTGCTGTTATATTACGCCAACTAGACAGGCCAGACTAGGGGTGGAATTACTGATGGGAATAGAGGTTAATGTGGTCCGGGAGGACGGGCCAAACCAGGGACTGGATGACTTAGTTGAGCTCGAGGAGGACATCAGTAATCTGTAGTTCTTCGATGAATAGGATCTAGGGAGTGCACATATTGGCTAGTTTGACATGAACGGATCAACGGATAATACAGGGTGGCTTAATGATGAGTCGGATGTTGATGAGGGGTCTTAACCAAAGCAGGAACAGCTGGAAATGGGAATTACTGCAACAGCCAGAACGGTCGACGACAAGGGAGAGTTGCCGGAGAGCACCAGTACTAAGAATTTTGCTCAAGAGTTGGTTAGTACTTGTATAGCCGATACAAAACAGGAGGCTAAGCTGAAGCAGTTCGAGCATGAAAGAACTGAGAATGATCAGAAGGCCAGAAAAGCCAAAGGCCCTGCGGGGACTGACTGTGTTGCGGATACAGGAGTGTTTACAACGGAACCGGACAATTGCTTATCGGTTGCCGGAGGAATGTGGTGGGAAGATGAGGATTTGCATCTCGCCCACACGAATGAGGATTGGGGACAGAATCCACTAGATGATACATCGTATATCGAGGAAGTTGATCACATGACTCAGAGTGGGCGGTATTTTAAGCCCCCACACCTGGACCAACCAGAAGCATCAGGGAAAGATAAGGAGGCAGAGAAACAGAAAGATAAACTGCTAGAAGAAGAAGCTGTACTGAAGCAGCTAAAGAAGATTCAAGCAAACATCTCTATTTGGGGATTACTCATGGCTTCACGGGTGTATAGACAAGCCGTCCTATCAGCAATGGACAAGGCTAAGATCTCTATCGACACAACCCCCGAGCAGTTAGTGGGACTGGTCTTCTCGGGAGAGGCTTCTCCAACTTTGACTTTTACAGATAAAGAATTGTTGCCTGAGGGCTTTGAGCACAACAAACCACTATACATCTCTATTGAATGTAAAGAGAAGTGGATACCAGTCGCCTTGGTTGATACCAGGTCTGGAATTAATGTGTGTCCGTCGTGCACGGCCTATGCCATCGGTTTGAAGCTGGCAGACTTTGTACCAACGGCCCAGGTGATTTGGGCTTATCACAATACAAGTTGGGAAGTGAAGGGGACAGTTCGAGTTAGAACGCAGGTTGGCCCGGCACAACAGGATATTGAGTTCCACGTCTTGGATGTTCCAGCCACTTTTAATTTACTCCTTGGGCGGCCATGGCTGCACCAAGTGAAAGCTGTCTCTTCCACTCTGCATCAGATGCTGAATACCCCCATGGGAAGGGGGTAGCTATTGTTTTTGGAAATTTTTCTATACATCCTCCGCCAGAAGTCACTACCCCGGTACTGGAAATTGTACACGGCGGCGAGGATGCCTTTTTGTCTGGGTTCACCTTAGCCGAGGCTCGAGTAGTGCAAGATATTCTGGCTAATGATGAGGGGTTGTACGTCAGTGCTCAATCTGTCTACCTCATGAATAAGCTACAACATGTACCTGGAATAGGATTGGGAAGGAGCGGTCGGAAGGGCGTTACTGCATTGGCCGAAGTGCCACATAACCCTCATACCTTTAGTCTAGGTTACACACCTACCAAAGAGGATTGGATAAAAAAGGGAAAGGAAATGGCAGGAAGAGCCAAGGCTAAGCAAAGTGGGAGGCCCTACGAGCTTGTACATAGACCCATTCAAGGAACCCTAAACGGCCGCTTTGTCCGGAAGGGGGAAGATTTCCCATTCTGCGGCTTTCCTGAGCCATGGCTGAATTATGAAAAGTGGCATTTGCCAGGTTTTGAGATCTTCTTCGACCTATAGTTACAAAGAGATAAAGTTGCAGAAGAGCAGACTAATCTAGCAGCTGAGGTTGAACAGTGTACAGAGGATGAGTTCGATAGCATAGAACTTGAGCTGGGAGCAGTGCTAGCTTGTTTCCTCTCGGATCCTCAGATCGAACCAGAGAGCTTGGGGGATGGCTTCTCTATTTCCACGATTGGGGATCAATCAGCTGTGGACCCTTCTTTTGGCATTCTAGATGCATCTATCGCACCCTCCCTCATTTCGCAGTTCGAGGAGGGCTTTTTGTCCAACAGTTCTGAATCAGGTAGTGAACCGGAACCTGATTCCACAGAGTCTGTGGAGTCAGAATCAGATTCCAGTTCTTCTGAGTCGGAGTCCGGTATTCCTGGGGTTGATAACCCAGATGTCGTTGTTTTGTCCAGGTCGTCTTTTTTCTTTTCTTTTGAGTCAGTTGTAACCGAGGATTTGGATGAGCTAGAAGTTGTGAATGAGAATGGTACCACTGCTGTTTCTGAGTACTTTTCTGTGCCACTTGTATATTGCATGGATCGTGACTTTCAAAATTTTGATAAAAATGACGAGGAATGAATTCCTCTGGTTTTAAAACATTTGATTGATCGAGAGGATGAGAGGTTTGTAAAACCTCTGGTTGATGAAATCATTTCAATTAATGTGGGTACTGAGAAGGATTCGCGTCTGGTCCAGATTGGGTCTACGTTGTCTTCGAAGGAACGTGAGCACTTAGTCACTTTATGAAAAGATTTCAAAGATGTTTTCGTGTGGTCCTACGAAGACATGCCTGGAATCGATCCTGAGATTGTACAGCACCTGATCCCTCTTGACCCTGAGGCCCGACCCGTCAAGCAGAAGCTTCAGAGAATACGCCTGGATTGGGCTTTGAAATCAAGGAAGAGGTCACCAAGCAGATAGATGCAGGGTTCTTGCTAGTATCTGAGTATCCTACTTGGTTGGCCAACATTGTTCCAGTGCCAAAGAAAGATGGCAGAATTCGGGTGTGTGTGGATTTCAGAGATTTGAGCAAAGCTAGTCCGAAGAAGGACTTTCCTCTACCGCACATCGACGAATTGGTTGACTTCACTGCAGGCCATGCATTGCTCTCCTTTATGGATTGATTTTCCGAGTACAACCAGATCTTGATGGCACCTGAAGATAGGGAGAAGACTACCTTCACCACACCGTGGGGAACCTATTGCTACATGGTGATGTCGTTTGGTCTGAAAAATGTTGGAGCTACTTATCAATGGGCCGCAACCACGATCTTGCATGATATGATCCATAAAGAGGTAGAGGCGTATGTGGACGACATGATTGTCAAATCTAAAGAAAGAGAGGGCCACTACACCGCCTTGAAGAAATTTTTCCAACGAATTAGGGAATATGGTTGAGGTTGAATCCACAAAAATGCACTTTTGGTGTCACAGCAGGGAAAATGCTGGGGTTCTTGATTATGCAGAGGGGCATCGAGGTCGATCCTTCCAAAGTCAAGGCCATCTTACAAATGCCATCACCAAGGAATGAAAATGAGGTGCGAGGCTTTCTGGGTAAAGTGCAATTCATAAGATGGTTTATTGCAAAATTAACCTTGACTTGTGAACTACTATTTGGTCTCCTGAATAAAGGAAAGAAGTTCGAATAGGATGGCCGATGCTAGGTTGCTTTTGAGCAGATCAAACAGTATCTACAGAACCCACCCATGTTGTCACCGCCAGAGCCAGGGAAGCCGTTGATTTTGTACTTGTCAGTAACCGACACGACAATGGGTTGCATGCTAGCACAGGAATCTGAGGATAGAGCGGAGAAGGCCATCTATTGCTTGAGCAAGAAGATGGTGGAATATGAGACCCATTACACTCTGCTCGAGAAGGCTTGATTGGCCTTGGTATGGGCTACCAGGAAGTTGAGGCACTACCTGTTAGCTCACCCCGTAATTCTGGTTTCGAGATTAGATCTCATCAAATATCTCTTCGAGAAACCAGCACTTACGGGTAGGCTAGCCCGTTGGTTGCTTCTTCTCTCCGAATTTGATTTGAAGTATATGACTCACAAGTCTATGAAGGAGAGAGCGGTAGCTAAGTACCTAGCCGATTACCCAGTGGAGGGAGACAAAGCAGTAGATTATTTGTTCCCAAATGAGGCCATTCTGCAGGTCGAAGAAGAGATTTGGACTATGTACTTTGACGGCGTGTCTAACCAGCACTGTTATGGGATAGGGGTGTTGCTGATAGCACCCAACAATTCCCATATACCTTTAGCTTTCAAACTTCGGTTTAAAGTATCAAACAACAAAGCAGAATACGAGGCATGTATCGCTAGCTTGGAAGCCGCGCTGGAACTAGGGGATGTCATTGGGGACTCGAACCTGGTTGTGTCTCAAGCGAAAGGAGACTGAAAGGTTAAAGAAGAAAGGATGAAAATCTATCACCAAACCCTAGACGTTCTGATTCCTAGGTTTGAGAAGCTAACCTTCACGTATCTACTAAGAGAGAACAACAGGTTCGCTGACGCTTTATCAACTCTATATTCCATAATAGACATCCCTTTGGGAGTCCGAATGCGTCTGATCATTATTGAACAAAGGTATGTGCCGGCTTATGAGTTAATCACCGCAATAGATGAAGTACAAGATCAGAACCCCTAGTTTCATGATATCTGGAGCTTCTTGGAAAAGGAGGTTTATCCACCAGGGGCAAATACGAAAGATAAAAGGGCAATATGGTGAATGATTGCTCAGTTTATCATTTGCAGGGGTAAATTATACAAACGGGGCCATCTGGGAATGCACAAGCTGTGTGTTGATGAAGAAGAGTGGAAGCGCCTGATGGAGGCCATCCACGGAGGAGAGTGCGCATCGCACATGAGCGAAGTGATGCTAGCTCGGAAAATTCTCAGACAGGGCTACTACTGGTCAACCATGGAGGAGGATTGTATTGGTTTTGTTTGGTGATGCCACAAATGCCAAATTCATGTAAATCGCATGAATATCTGTAGCTCACACTTTCTTTGTGCCATTCTTTCGGAGAGCTCGAATTGATCCTACAGTTCGAACTCCTATCACGGTTCTGAATCTAATCTCACAAAGTGCAATGTGAGATTGATAAATACCAAAGAGTCCAATCCGGCAAATCATTTTGGAAAATTGATTTTAGATCAAATAATGCCAAAACTGCACTGCTTTGCTAGATTACAGAGTCACCACCTAAATATTTTATTTTTGAGAAATTTAGGAAACCCTGACTCGTGCCAAAGGCCATGTGTCCGTCATCACCAAAGTTGCCTCGGCTCGGGAACTTGGGTACGAGAGGGAAAGGTCCTGAAATGAGCTCCCCCGCTCGCCTGATCAAAGATCGGCCTCTACTATCATGATATGTTGTTTTATAAACCTCATGTGCTCTTATTCCGATTATTAACTAACTTTACTATGTGACGCACACACGCAAGTATAGACTAAAATCGTAAGAATTGGAACGAAACAACTCATGTTTGCTTTTGAAAAATGGTTTCAAGTTGCCACCCTCAAGTGGGCTAAAACGCGGATTTGCCATCAAACATGATGGGCTTAAAACATGATTTGCCACTTCGCAAAGTGGGCTTAAAACTCACATTTGTTGAACTGTTCCAATTCAAGCAATAAGCCTCCATTCACAGGCATTCATGCAGTTAAGCATTTAAGCACATAGCCTCATGGAAAGCATGCGAAACATGGCAGCACTCACACTCATGCAAGTATACTAAAGCGTAAAAGCTTACCGAGTACTCCAAGCGAAAACAAAAACTAGTTAGAAACAATGCATGATCCTAACTATGTAAGATGCCTAATGCAACACGTGCAATAATGCGATTAATAGGCTCGACTATCTAATCATGGTATTTGCAACACTTTGATAGCATATTTTGAAACACGTATTCAAGGAAGTGTATTGAATTGACAATGCAGTTTGAATGATGTACCGAGCCTCGGTGCATGCAAGACAAATGAATGATGCAAACATGCAAGCATAAGGTATGCTAATCGAAATATAACCCCTAATCTAACCATCAAAAAGAGACTCTAATGAATGAAAATATAATATTTCCCTTATGTTTGTGGATTTATGAATGATTGATTTAATTTGTATTTTGAGGACGTTACAAAAATTATCCAAATTTAAATTTTGCAAGTATTAACTAATAATTTTGATAAGTTTAGCCTAACAAAACCGCGTAAGACATGAGCCAATGGCAGCTTGCCAACATAATATACATATATATATATATATAAAAGATAATGAGAAAGGAAGATGGTGGACGAGGAGGAACACTTACAGAGAAACTCTGCTAAAAAGTGGAGGAGAGGTGAGGCCTATTGCTTGAGAGAGAAAATGAGAAGGTACTTTGGGGAGAGAGAGAGAGAGAGCTATAAACATAAACGTCAATGCAAACCCATAAAGCACGTTTTTAAAAGAAATGTGAATCCACTAAATATATTTCTTTGATCAGCAAAAAGTAGGAAACCATGAACTAAGAGAATAATATATCAGTAAAGGTTAAACTAAGAAAATAATACAGAATAATATATCGAGGGGGAAGGGAGCAAAAGAATTAAACATATGAGTGCACAAAGGAGGAGAAGTTTTGTTTGTGGTATAATAAATTTCATAATTAAAAAAATAAAATAAAATCTTTATTGAAGTACTCTAAAATGATTTTTATTCTCAGTGTTTTGTTCACTTTTCATATGATTAGATAAATACTACGACCAAAATGTATTTGTGAAATAATTTTAAAAAATAATTTTTTAGAAAGAGTTTTTAAAATTTGAAAATTTATTTGGTTGTATGTTTTGAGAATGGTTTTGGAGTTTTGGAATTTGGAATGATTTAATTATTATTATTATTGTTACTACTACTACTACTACTATTATTATTTATTTTATTTTATTTTATTTTATTTTTTTAGTTGAATAGATGGATGTGAGAATTTTTTTTTTTTTTTTATTGATGTGTAAAAAAAAATTGATTGATGTGTAAGATGTGAGAAAGAGAGGAGAGAGAAAAAAATTGATTGATGTGTGTAGTAAAAAGAAAAATAAGGAAGAAATTTTTATATATATACATATTAATATGGTTAAAGGTATGATGTGGCATGAGAGAATAATAATTAATAAGCAGATCACTTTTGAATTACTAAGACTTAACAAATAAGGAGAGAAATTTTTTTAAATAATGCCTACTTTTTCTTAGTACCATTAAATCCTACTAACAAGAATCAATCCAGAATTCAGTTCACATTGTATGAATGTATTTTACTAGGAGAAGTAAGAATTACTAGATATAATTTAGTGATGAAACAAACCTCTGCCACTGTCACGACCCCATTCTGCCCCTAGTAGAATAGTGCCATGATGGCCAGTAATTCGAGATTACCAAAGGCCAATTTACAAAGTTTCACACAATCAGAGTATACATATGGGGCTTACATGTGCGGAAGCAATAAATTTAAATCTAAGTAGTCCATAAGAGCTATGCATAGATCTAATGAAATGACATACATCTTAACATGGTTTTACAACTTGAATACAAAACAACATAAAGTACATATTACATCTTGATCAAAAGGCTTCTCAAGCCGAAATATACAAAGACATGAACTACAACTAAGAAGCATGATCTTCAAGATGCTAGCAAAACATGAATCAAAACATCTTCCAAACAAAGCTTAGGCAACATCGCCTTCTTGCTCGTCACCTACATATATATAAAGGGAAGGGTGAGCTTGGATACTTAGTGAATGACATAAGTAATAAAGGTTTGAATGAATGATATCCGAGATCTTTATCAAAATAGTACATATCATAGCTTGTACAAAATCAAGGGATGAACCAAGTTCATCTATCGAAGTCTTTCAAAGCTTCAAGGGATGCTTACTAGCATCAACATAGGCCCCGTTTGGTAGAGCTGTGAGAAAGTGATTATAACTTATAGCCTAACAACTTATAGCTTATAACTGTGAACATAAGCTGATTTTTGACTTATAAATTAAGCTTCTCCTCCCCTACTCAAAAAATAAGTTAATTTTTGACTTACAAAAAGCTATAAGCTATATTATTAAGCTGAACCAAACACATCAAAATAGCTTAAATTAAGCTAAAAGCTGAAATAAGCTGGAAATAAGCTGGAAATAAGCCCTACCAAACAGGGCCATAATTCAAGGGATGACATTCCTAACAAAACAAGGAATAATCGACTCGGAATCGATTAGACAAACCCACCCGTACAAGACCGTCTGTAGCAAGGGAGATATCTTGAACAAGGGTACTAGTTGCATTATAGTCCCCTAGCACTAAGGACTTTCCAAGAATGTCATCAAAACAAAGGTAATACTTGATACAAAAGCTAATGGATAATCATTCATACTTGATGAAATACTTTTCCAAAGCAAAACAAAGCAAAGCTTTTTATCAAAACATTATAACATAGCTTTATTAGAGATACCACTAACAATAGTTCTTCGAATGTAGGGATTAAGGCAAGAATCTAAGACCTACAATCATATAGCAAAGTCCACTGAATGCATTTCAAGAAGACAAGAAGGAATGCTCAAAGATGGTTGTGCAATGCATTCTTAAAACAAGCTTTACATGAATGAAAATGATCCTGGCATTTCTTTCCAAAACCAAGTCAAGACAAAGCAAAACATGTGCTGGGAGTCAAAACACTATTTTTCTTCTAGGGAAAACATACGGGGTACCAACCAGGTCTCGGAATGGATGCACAGAGATGATCTAGGTCAAAATGGCCTAACGGGGTGAACTCAGGAAGTCTTGGCCGAGGTGTGGTCTCTTAGGCCTAGGTGTGCGGCTGCCTGTTGAGATGTTACAAGGTGCTGGCAAAGGTGTACCATGGTCGGCCTAGGTGTGTGGTGGTCGGCCTAGATATGCATGCAAGATAGGCTAAGGTGCAAGTGATCATGCAAGGTAGGCTAAGGTGAGATGCGATACTTGGCCTAGGTGTGAGGTCTAGGCAAGAGTGGGTCTCAGTGACCATACTTAGGCAAATGAAGTCTGGAAATCTGAGTTTCCTCTTGAAGAACATGAAGAACATGAATGCTAAAATCATAACTTCTTATTCAAAATATGAGATTTCATGTTATGAGTTCAAAAACATGGACCTGGGTACCCATACTTGAAGATTTCATGAAAACAAACACAAAAACATAAGACTTGGTATAAACTTTCGGATCAAAACATGGTTTTCTTTCAAGAACACAAGAACATCACTTTCTCTCTCTAAAACAAACTTTAAATCAATGCATGGCTCAGGAATCATGCTAGATCATGCAATGTGATCGTATCAACGTAAAGAACAACAAGAGTAGATCAAGAATCTAACCTCAAAACACGAATCAAATGGTTCAAACTCTAAGGATCAAGCTTGGAAATCTAGTTCTCTCTCAAGAACTCCTTCTTCTCCTTCCTAGAGCTTCTCTCTCTCTACAAGGCAAAGATGGAAAAATGATATGGGTTCCTCACTACTAGCTGGCTAATACCCACTACTGGGACACGTGGCATCATCTGATTAGCTCTTCTCAAAAAAGGTGCCAGAGTGAAAAGACAAGAGTATGACAAAGTGTGTACAACAAGTAAGATGGCATGGGCACTCTGACAAGGCAATGATCCCGGATCAAGACATAGGCTTCAGGCAAGAAGGTTTCAATGATCTTGGCTAGAAAGGATAACACTTGACCTAGGTGTGCCACACCTTGGCCTAGATGTGCCACACCTCAGCCTAGGTCATACCAGTCCCGGAATAAAAGGTTGCTAGGTTCAAGGATCAAGGATCTAGGACGCCTAGATGATAACATCTCGGCTTAGGTGATGCACACCTCGACCTAGATGATGACATCTCGGCCAATATGCCTGGGTGAAGGTAGAGGTCAACCAAAGTGGTTTCAAGATAGTCCTAGGTGTTGGCGCTCAACGGCCTAGGTGTGAGAGGTTCAAAGGTGTTACCTAGGCTTGAGATAACAATGATAGCTGACCTAGGCTAAACACACCAAGCAAGGAACAAAGCATACATATAACACTTAGGCAAAACATGATAGCATCAAAACAAAACAGGAACCTTTACATAGGCAAAACGAATCAAAGTCTAAAGATGCAAGCTTAACAAGGCAAAATCATGTAAATGCTCATGAATATGACTAAGACAAGATGAGGGTTGTTATAGCCACCCTACTCCCTCACAGCCATTGTCATTGTCGTTGTCTCTGTCCCTACCACTGCCATCACCCCCAACACCTTATTTCTTTATTTCAATACTTAGCCCCAAGTCCAAACATTATTCGGACTAGCTCAATCAACTTTCGATAAGGACTTGGGTTGGATTGCAGCCCTTCAAAGTCAATGATGAGCCTCATTAATTAAGTTTGGTTGTTAACACCATTTTCCAGCTTAAAGGTCAAAAAATTAATAAAAAAATTAAAAAGCCAATAACTTATACCAAAGAGTCAAAGATTCCCTTTTCTCTCTACTTTTTGTACAAAACCAAAAAGTCATCTCAAACATACTAGTTTTTTTACCTCATATTTTAGCAAAAAAGTCAAAAAGTTACTAAAATAGCCTGTTCCCAAACGAGGCCTAAATGTAATTGTGTTTGAACTTAAACTATCTATTTAAGCCGTGTTTGATTGGAAAATTTGATGAGAAAAATAAAAAGAGAAAATGAAATAAAATCTCACTTTTGGTTTAGTTATAATGGAAAACATATGGGAAAAGAAAGTGAGAGAGAAATACAATCCTACCTTTTGTCTTTTAAGTTCACTTTTAGACTCTTTTCTTTTTCTATTTTCTAAATCAACCAAACATAGCTTGGAATTTGAATCCTATCAATTTTATTTTATTTTTATTTTCTTTTTTCTTTTATTTCTCTCATCAAAATCTCCAGCCAAACAAAACCTTAAACTGTCATTACAAAATTACTGCCCAAGGGTAATTATTACATAATTACATGTATGGTTTTTCTTATCACAAAGATTTGCGTTTATAGCAATCTCGGTTTTGCCCCGGCCTTCATCGTGTTCCGGACTCGGTTTCCGTGATTGAATATTGTATCCATGTCTTGTTTTTCCCCTTTGTCCCTTTGTATTTGTGTTTTAGAACTTGTTAGGCAAATTTGGAACAGATTGTTTGTTAGTTGGGTTAGATTGTTGTTGCCCAGATTTTGGCCTCTTCACTCGAGTGAGGCTTCTTGCGCTCGAGCGAGCTTTTTGTAATTTGCTCATTCGCTCGAGCGAGGTTTCTCACGCTCGATCCAGAATTAAGAGTTCTCAGGTTTCCTTCTAGCCGCAGTATTTTGGGGAAGATTAAGTTCTTCGCTCGAGCAAGGCTTCTTGTGCTCGAGCGAGCTTTGTGTTATTTGTTCCTTCGCTCGAGCGAGGTTTCTTGCGTTCGAGCGAGGGTGTGCATCTGTGAAATACCTGAAGGTATGTATTCTACGCTCGAGCGAGGCTTCTTGCGCTTGAGCAAGCATGTGCATCTGTAAAACTTCTAAAGCTTTGTACTCTATGCTCGAGCGAGGCTTCTTGTGCTTGAGCGAGGTCACTTGTTGTGTCTGGTTGCTAAAGCGACAACTCCTTCGCTTGAGCCAAGATTGCACATATTAGTTTGCAGCAGGGT
Organism: Camellia japonica; assembly: GCA_030407325.1. Classification (NCBI taxonomy): domain Eukaryota; kingdom Viridiplantae; phylum Streptophyta; class Magnoliopsida; order Ericales; family Theaceae; genus Camellia; species Camellia japonica. The sequence continues at coordinate 107,302,059 of JAPPVO010000024.1, read as the reverse complement.
GATTTTATATCACTGTAGACACCCCATTTTTGACCGTCCTCAAGACTTCGACGTCACCGTTGGAACACTCGGTGATTATCCATGTTTGCGTCCGTTTGGAGTTCCCGGAGTTCTCGGCTCGCGCGCCTTGCCTCAGGACTTCCGAACTCGACCGTTTTGTGTTTGGTTTTGCACCAAACACTTGTGTTTTGCCTTGGAAGGGCAGGGAATGCTTTGTGAGGCATCCCCACATACCACCGGCTATGGCTAGAGGCCACCGGCTGGCTGGTGTTGCCATCGGCACTTTATTGTGCCGACCGGTACTCTTTTGTGCCGACCGGCACTAAGTTTTGTCAAAATGACACTCTTTGCCGGCCGGACACTGTGCAGTTGCTTTTTGAGATATTTTCAGACAGCTGTATAGTTTTGGTTCCCCTCCATACACGTGTATGTAGGGATGACCCTTTTAGTTAGCTTAGCTTGTAAGCTTTGCAAGCTTTGCTTGCCTATAAGAGGACCACTCCTCTTCTTGGCTTAGGGTTACAAAAATTTTAGACATTTTAGACAGGCCAAGCTCTGGTTTTTAGGGTTAGGATAGATACACATCCTATCTCTCTTCCTCTCTCTTGTTTTGTACACTAGGTGTTTGTGTCATACTTTTGCTCACCAACACCTAGTGTTTCACCTTCCTTGGGTTCTTGAAGGTCCAGAGGTTTGTTTTGGAGCTTTGGAGCTGGTTTGGTGCTCAAGGAAACCAACACATCCCCATTGTTGAAGAGGTCTACAAGGGTGAGCCAACTAGTCTTTTTTTTCCCCATTCTTGCACTCCATTTCTACTAGCTTTAGAACTATTTTTGTGCTTAGTGATTAACACATAAAAGTTCTATTTTTTAAGCCTCTTTATTGTTTATTAAGAGTGTTTTGTGGTTTGAGCAAGTTTGACCACCCTTAGGCCTTGAAAAGGCCCTTCTTTGTGCCATTTTGTGAGAGATCCGAGACTTTGGTGTTAGGATCTCTTCACCACTGAAATCTTGAGGGATTTCAGTGGTGAAGATGATGCCTTAGAGTCTCAAGAAGGAGAGGACCACCCCCTCTCCTTGATGTCCTTGAAAAGGACAAGATTTGGCTTCTTGAGGGAGCTTGTGCTTAAGTGTGTGTTGAGCATGTTTGGTTCGTTTTTCATGCTTATATTGCCATGATATAACATGTTTCTAATTTGGTTTAGGTCCCTTATGTATGCTTAGCATAGTTGCCTTGTAATGCCTTTTGATCCTCTAACATGCCTAGGTTGTATGCCTTAGCTTCTAGCATGTTTTAGGCTCGCATTTGTGAAGTTTTTGTGCTCATATTTCCATGTTTTAGGTCTGTCTCATGTTATTTGAGCCAACCATAGCATGTTTAATATAGCCTCTTTGCATTGGGCTTGTTGGCCTTAAGAGCATGAGTGTGTAGCATGCCTTGCTTGCTTCATTTTTGACGGTTTGGAACCATTTTGCATGCTATTTCAGTCCTTCATACATGTTTGTTTGATTGCTTAGCATGCCTCTTTAATGCTTTAAGAGTATGTGTTAAATGCTCCATGTTTTGGCTTTAATGCATGCCTTTGGATTCATGTCATCTAGATGCCATCTAGGTGGTCCTTTAGGCTTAGTTTTATGTGTTAAAACTCTGTTTTTAAGTGTCTAAGTATTGCCATGTGTGGTTGTGCTAAGTGTGGTTCAAGGCCTCATCGATTTGCTTTGAACCTTAGACCATTTGCATGCTTTGTTTGGCTTGTTTTGTTGCATGATTTGGCATCATGTTTTGCATGATTTTCAGAGCTTTACAATGTGTGTTTATTGTCCCTGTTTGGTATCTCCAAGTGTGCTTGGGGGTTGCCATGTTTATGCCTTGGGTTTGGACCATAACACTTGCATGTGTGTGTGTGTGTTTAGTCTCCATTTCTAGGCACTTTGGCCACTGATTTTAGGCCAATTAGGAGTAGCCTAATTCATGTTTTAGTCCACTCCCTTGCTTGGTTTATATGCCTCTTTGCTTAGGTTGTATGCCTAACATGTTTAGCTTGCTCGCATTGTTCATGTTGCATGCTAGATAACATGCTTAGAGTTGCATTGCATAAGCATGCATGTTTGGCCTCTTGAGATGAAAATGATAGAGGTTTGGCACCCTTTCATGTTTACTTGGTTTGCATGCATTTGAAAGTGAAGTTGCATCCTTGGTTCCTTGGGCCGTCATGCATGGAAATGCGCGATTGGTGGTCCGGAATCGAGGCACATGGCCCCCCTTGAGTCAAAAACATGATAAGGGTGTGTATAGTGCATAAATATCTTGAATCACATTGCCATGCATGTTGTTGTCCTCTGCTGCTGTGAGTTGCAGGTTTTGCAGGCATTTTGTGCCGACCGGCACTTTTTAGTGCCGACCGGCAGTCATTTGGCAGCCGATGGATGAGTCTAGTGCCGGTGGCCTCCTCCTTCAGCCGGTGGTACTCCCCAGTTCCCTGAGAGGTACTTCTGGGACTTTGGCAATTTTCTGAGGAGGAAGCAGAGGAAACAGAGGCAATCCGTGCATGGCAGTGCGGTTCCGAGCCAGTCCCGAGCGCGTGTTGCATCCGGTCCTCATCCCGAGGCGGTTTACTGCTTTAATTAGATTAATTAATTTATTTGATTAATTTAGTAAATTTGTAATATTTTAATTAGCCTGAGTAGTTAATTATCTGTATATTATTCGGTCCCTCCGAGTGAGGGCGTGCTTGTAATAAGTGTGGGTGAGTGGGTGTATGTCTTCCAATCCCCATTTCTTTCTTCCCTTTTATTTACCTGCTTACGTTGGTAGATTAGGGCATACTCATTTTAGCATACCTTATGCAATGCATGCGTGCATCCATGCATTTGTTTACATGCACCAGGCTCAGTACATCATACAAACTGCATCGTATTTCCAATTCCAATTGAATACGTGATAGTTGTAGCATTTCATGCCATTCTATTCTAGGGTTAGCCGAGCCTATCTAAATTGCATCTTGCCTGTTGCATTAGCCACCTAACATGAACTAGGACATGCATGTTTGCTAACTAGTTTACTGTTTTGGCACGGAGTACGATGTAAGTATTTACGCTTTAGCATACCACATGCGTGTGAATGTTGCCATGACAGTATGCTTACCATGCGGCTAAGTGCTTATGTGAGATAAAATGTTTGAATGCCTGTGGGTGGAGGTTGGATTGCTTGAGTTGGAATAACTCATTGAAATCCGTATTTTAGCCTACTTGCGAGTAGCAAATTCCAAAACGCTTTCAAAACAAACGGATATGCAATGTTTATTTCCAAATTAGGCAATCTAGTCTATACTTGTTTGCTGTGCGCATAACGTAGTAATCTAGGCTAATAACCGGTATAAGAGCATGTAATGTTTTCAAAATCGGATATCACGGTTAGTAGAGGCCGGTCTTCGGACCGGGCGAAAGGGGGTGCTCATAGCTGACCTTCCCCGATCGTACCCAAGCTCCCGAGCCAAGACATTTGGTGATGACGGACACGTGGCCTTCGGCACCGAGTCAGGGTTTCCTAAATCCCCCATTAAAAAATATTTAGGTGGCGACTCTGTAATCTGGCAAAGCAGTCCATGTTTGGCACTACTTTTCAAAAAATCTATTTTTCTTCAAAACGATTTGCCAGAGTTGGACTCTTTGGTTCAGATTTAGAACCGCAACAAACACAAAAAGGAGAGTCCGAACTGTAGCGAGGTCCCCCGCGGGCGGTGTTACAGTTTCTGGCGACTCTACTGGGGAGTTAGAGAGCTTGACTCGAACTCGTGATATCCTGTTTTGACTATGTTTATGTGTCTCTTTGCATTGCATTTGCATTTGGTGCGCCTAGGACACCGTGTTGGCCATCTGCTATTCCTGAGCGGTTTGCCGGAGGCTTGTCTTGTCAAGGCATGTCCATAAGGCTGACCGGTTGCGGGCTCTGCCAGTATAGGAACACAAACCCCGGTTTTACCGGGGCACCCTTTTTGACCATTCGACCTAGTGCATATTCGGATCCATAGTGACCATTCCAAACTAGGACAGGTTGCTTACCCGTTTATAGGTTGTTTGAAACCGCTGTGTGCGTAGTGAAACCCTAGCTCCTGACAAAATAGGACAGGGAAACCTTACCCCAACATAGGGGTGTATTGGCTCTCATTTATCTGCTATGTGCTTTTGGAGTGTATCTCTGCAGAGGAACGCATATATCAGCTTGCAAGTTTGGGTATCCGACCTGAGGGCATTGGTATCAGCATTGTTGAGAATCAGTTGTGTCTGCGGGTATCAGTTCAGTTTTGAATAGTGATTCTGGGGAACAGTGATCAGTAGTAGAGTACAGTTGTCCAGCTACATCCGTGTTTGATCTGTCTGGGGCTGAAATACTGCTTGTTTTCCGTTTCAGTTCAGAGATTCAGAGGGTCGATCCAGAACAGCTAGTGTCTTCTCCTTGCTGAGGCAGGACTTAGCATGACGCAGAATTCAGAAGAAATCGTGGTCATGACGGCCGCGTTGGATCCAGGAATCACCTTACACGATGAGACTACTGTTGATATGCCGCATCCACCTAGGTCGCCGGCTGCGCACCCAGTTTGGGCCCCTCAGCTATATCAGGCTCGCGAGCCTACTACATTTGAACTGATGGGAATGATAGGTGATCTTCAAAGATCCGTGACGGATCTCGCCTATAGAATGTTAGTTTCGCCGCCAGCCGCACCATATGTCGGAGGCTTCATACCCCAGGAGCCCCCGCTACTGGGACGAATTGTGATTGAACTCAATCAACCGGAGATGACCTCTAGTTATGGTAACGACGCAGCAAACCAAACTCTAGATCAGGCCGAGGCCAGAGATAAAGGCAAGATGAAGACAGATGCCGACCCTATCGAACAACTGTTGTGGGCAGTAGAGGCTTTGAAAGCCGAAGGAATGAACAAGCAACAGGTATCCGCAGTTATGTCAAAAGCTGTGGAGGATGCTTTCCCCACTCCGCCTGAGGGCAGTTCCAGTCAATCAGAGAATCGGGAGAGGCCCCGTCATGCCAAAACAGTTCTTCCCGTTCCCAACCTTGCATCCGGGAAGGATCAGAAATCCAAGGCCGCCCCGCCGATCCGTTCGCTAGTGCATCTAGCAAGAGTGCTCAGGCCCCGAAGTATCTGCCCCGAGGGCACAGGGTCTTCCACCCTCTCTATATGCCTCTGTCTAGGGCACTTTTGATTTTGGCCAAAAAGGGGCATCTCAAACCCTTGGAGCCCCGACCCCTACCAAAGAATCTCCCTGCCGCACATGATGCTTCCCTGTACTGTGCGTACCACAGCAGACAGGCCATGCCACGACAATTGTTTTCGCCTCCGTCACGAGGTGTCAGGATTTGATTGATCAACGAGGTTATCCTCCCACCTACTTCAGCAAAGTCCGTCACCACTCAGTTGTTGGATTTTGAGGACACAGATACTGCGAGTATGTAATCAGAAGGTGAACCGCCTGTGGGCAATGCTTGGCGCATTTTTGGATGTGGCGTTTGGCACGCATTTTTGGGCATCTATTAATTTCTGTAAATTCTGACTTGGGTGTCGAGTCAGCTTCTGTTTTGTCTTGAGCCTGTCTCATTGTTTTGAGACATTCCTTTTGCTTAAGGGTCTGTCTAATTGTAATGAGTCAGTCCCTCTTGTATAGAGTACCATGGTGATTTCGGGGTTGTTGCCTCAAACACCGTTTTATCTTATAAACAGTTGTTTTTGCTTTTTGAGTCTGTTTCTGTCAGGAAGCCAGTTATGCCCACAAATCTGAATGAAACAGCCGTGGCTATCATGTGCGTATTTATTGCTATTCGAGTTAGCCGTAGCCAAAGGGTGTGAATGGAACGACAGTACATACCGCCTACTCTCTCGTGCCTTGAACATTGTTATGATGACCTAAGCTTTTCATAAAACCCTTTTCAAACACTGCGGTGATGAAAACGAAGGAGGAAGTAATTCCTCGGGTTTTGTAAAATTTTGATCATTTTGAGAAAAAGGAACGCATGCTAAGCTTTTCATGAATGAAATCATGCTTGTCGGCGTGAGTACTGAGAAGGACCCTGGCCTGATCCAGACTGGTTCCACACTATCTTCAGCACGAGCGATTTGTCGCTTTCTTAAAAACTTTCAAAAACAAAATATTTTGTGCAGTCTCGCGAAGACTTGTGTGGAATCGCTCTTGAGATTGTGTAGCCCAGGATCGCTCTCGGCCTCAAGATTCGATTTATCTGTTGCGAACCAGAATCCGTTCAGAACATTCAACGGTGCCATGAAACGCCTGTGTGGCCCATTTTGAAGCAGCCCTCGAGCAAGAGGCCTCAAAGTCAGATCAGGGAGATCAGATCCCACCAAGCAAAGCTCGAGAAGCAACCGTGATGGACTTTTCCTGCAAATCAACCCAACAGTCGCTCTCTCGGATACAGAGAGGCTTCAATCTCAAAACCATTTGGCATGGGCTTGCTACACTTTTACCCTTTGAGAGGCTCGCTGGGCCGAAAACCCGGAAGGGCGGTCCAGGCAAAAGTTAGAGCAAAGAAAAGAAAAGCAAAAAAAAAAATACAAAAGAAACAAAAGAAGAGAAAAAGAACAAAAAATAGCAAAGAAAAAAGAAATGAAAATGCAAAGAAAGAAAAAGAAAAGAAAGAAAAAAAGAAGAAAAAAACATAGCTCGCAAGGTCGAAAACCCGCATTGGGCGCCTTGGCAAAAGTTAGAGCCTAAAAGTGAAGGTTAAAATACCCGAGTGTACCTTAACCGGAACTACGTAAGGCTTGATTCCCATGTTTGGGATACGTAGGCAACTTCATCCTGAAGTCCAGCCCCCAACGCTTCCATAGCGTCTCAGTCCATGTCATGGTTTTGATCACTTTTGCCTCCTCTGAATCCAACGTCTCGATTGCAGCAACCTGGAACTACGTGACCAACTTCCTCTTGAAGCCCAACCACCAACACCTTCCAGGTGACTGTGTCCATATATTGATTCAAACCGTCTTCGTCTCCTCCGCGTCCGAGGGTCCGATCGTCGTCAACAAGGACTGGCTTACAGCATGCCGCGGCATCATCCAAACAAGGGGCAACTTTCCGTTGCCATGCAGTGCCGTAAGTTGCCCTGAGTTACCATCCAAACCAGGGGCAACTTTCCGTTGCCTTATCCCCTTTAAGCCAGGGGCAATTTTCCATTGCCTGCGATCCGAGGTTGCATATCTCGAGGGTAAGTTCCGCGCTCGTTGAGCGTTGACTGTTTGCAAAAATAGTTTTTGAAAATTTTTACTGAAGTTGACTATTTTCTCGAAAACTATTTCATTTTTCAAATTGGACCATGTTTGGACCCAAAAGGAGAATTTTCAGTGCTCACAGCCTGATTCGCATGATTTTCAAATCAAAAATCGAATAAGTGTGCTAATCTGACTCTCATTTTGATCAAAACTGTTTTAGAAGGAAAACAAAAAAATGGTCAAAGTGACGGACTAGGGGCACAGTTGAGTCAGGTCTCCTGTCTTTCCCCCGTCAACATACTCGCCGGAAAGGCGCTCCATTCGTCAGAAGAAATAGCCGTGAGCTAACAGTGTTGGGCGTGAACCTTGTGACTTTCTATTCATCTATCAATCACTCCGGGGAGGGATGAAAAATGAGAGAATAAAGAATAGAGAGGTGTAAGCAGAGAGAAAAGTGAGCAAGAGGGTTTTGAGAGAAAAACCGAGCCTGAGAGGCCGAGTGATGTGAGAATCACAAATCAGAAAGGGTGGGAAACAATACCCGAAGAGAACTGGCTCCCCGAGATTCGAGGTCTCTCCTTGTGTAAACATGTCCGTGTGCGTCGTGTCTTTTGATTTGTCGGCTTCGGCTTTAGCTTTGAGTCTTTTCCGAGTATGTCTCGTTGTGTTCAGGTCGTGTGCCTTTTGTTTCTCTGTTTGAGTCTGTCTTCGTTGTGTTCTGTGGTAGGCTCGATACCTTGGTTGAAAACCCTTCTTTGTTTCAAAAAAAAATCTTTGTGCTCAGGATGCTGTGCCATTCTCCTCATTCGTGCGAAGCAAGAGAAGAAAAGGAAATTTGGGACATCCGGTGTGTTTCCAACTTCAACCGTTTCAGTTTTCTGATCCGTCTTGTCAGTTGGGTTATTTGTTCAAGGTTTGCCTGTGTGCAGAATGAGCCAAGAGCTGTGTTATGAGCCGTATGCAGATCAATCCCCGTAGAGTATGGGCTGTATTTAGTTCAAGCAGTGGTTTGTATGAGTTGTTTGCTGTTAGTTGGTTGGTCATCCGATTATCATAGTACAATTGCTCAATTTTCAGACAAACGAACTCATTTTCACTTACATTTGAGGTGTAACATGATGCAATGCAGTGCAAAGTATGAAATACGCAGATATATACAGATATAACACTTTTCAGATAAAAGTTTGTTTCATATCATCTCTTTCAAGTACATCGTTTCGGAAACAAAAATCTGCCTGCGGCAGTACAAAGTACCCTAACTACAAAAAGGGAAAAAGTACAAAAAAGAACAAAAAGCAGCAAAATCTGAAGTAGCATCAATAGTCTCGCGCCTAAGGATCCGTCCTCGCCCTCTTCCTGGGCAGAAGCCCAGGAGCATCACCAGGAGCATCGCCGTCTGAGCCTGAGCCTGAGCTGTCTCCGGTCTCCTCCTCCGACGACCCCGCCTCCGCCTCTGTCTCTGCCTCAGACTCATCATCCGGAACCGGAGCCCGTGAGCTACTCCCGGCGAAAGTATGCCCTCCTCTGGTGCGGGGATAGGCTCTGCCATCCCGAGTAGAAATGGGAGGTCCAGCTGGAGCGCCGCCCACCGGAGGAATCTGGAAGGGAGGCTGAAAAAGCATGAAAGGTGCATACGTCAGAATACTGTGAATGCCGTGAGCAGTAAATCAGTGCAGAATGCAGTGTATGAGTACAGTGTATGTGAATGCCGTGAGCAGGAATCATGCAGATGCAGTGTATGAGTACAGTGTATGTGAATGCCGTGAGCAGTGAATCAGTGCAGAATGCAGTGTACGAGTACAGTGTATGTGAATACTGAGAACAGATGAATCAGTGCAGAATGCAGTGTATGAGTACAGTGTGTGAGTGCCGTGAGCAGTTTATCAGGTTTTGCGCAGTACATCAGATTGTATGAAACAGTCAGAGAAAACATACCGGAATGCTGTAAAGAGCCAAGATGTCGAAGGTCCGCTGCAGCATCCCCATCATGGAGGCATTCAACTCCACAGACTGCGCGGTGTACTCGGAGGACGCCTGCAAAAGTATCAGATGCATCAGTATTCTGTGGAATATCAAATAAACTGAAATGGAATGACAATGCAAGATACAAAATGAAGTGATACGTACCGGAGGCAAGTCGGGAATACCGGCCAACTCATGACCAGCCGGGGGAGGAGCAAAGGGGATCTGAAAGGTCTCCCCACCCTGCCCTCTGTATGTCAGCATAGTGGGCAGAGCAGGCCAACCGGCCCCCCGTCCTCTCTGAACCCCGCCCTGCCGCGGACTCGAGCCCTCCTCGGCGCTCCTCCTCCTACTCCTGCTCCGGCCGCCGGCGCCGCAGGTCTCTCTCTCTCAGCTCGGCGACCACCACTCAGCGGCCGCATGATGAAGGTCCGGACGTACTCTGAGTAATCGCCCTCGCCTCTGAAGCCGTCCGCCTCCCAACCGATGGTGTGTCCGCCATCTGCTCAGCGGTGAAACGCTCGGTGTCCCTCATGTGCTCAGGAGGATGCACCGGGACTATCTGCTCAGGTAACCCTAAGGTCTGCGCAAGAAGCGCTCGCCTAGGTACCAAGCCCGACAGACCGGGCCCTAGCAAAATCCGGTAACGCGAGGTCTCAACGGCGCCGGCAAACCGATCCCGCACCATCGCTGGCAGAGGAGCCCACGGCTGCCAGGTGATCTGAAATTGAAATACAGTTTGTTACCTACTGGTATTGCAAATATACAGTGGAAAAGCGAGGCTTAAATGAACTGCAAGTAAAGCATACCTCGGCAGGAGTAATGGTGTCGAAGTAGCGACGAAAGAAGCTGAAAGTCTCTCGCGGCCTCCGGGTGCATCTCCCGTCATAGCGGCGTGAGAAGGGAATGACAGGAGTCTCCGTCTCCGGCACTGGCTCCAGCCTGGGAAAGTAGGCGTAAACCCTTGAACATTTATCAGAACAGTGTACAGTAGAGTATGTGTGTGCCGTGTTGTACAGTATACAGCAAGTGTAAAGCAGACTACAGTGTGTGCAGTGTGCAGAGTACAGAAAGTACAGAACAGAAATGCTAAAGCAGAGGAGAATGCGTACCTCCCAAGCTCGCCAGTAGCCTCCAAGCAACTGCCCGCTGCCACGGGAGACTGAGCTCATGTACCCATAAAGAGTGGCCAGAGCCGCACCACCCCAATCGAAACGCAAGATGTCTCGGACGTCCACCAGTGCGCTGAGTAGGCAAAGAGGCACGGTGTTCGCCCGGTCGGCGAAGAGGGTCGTCCCTAGCAAAAACATCAAAAAGCCGCGTGCGTACTGCTCTACAGCCGCCTCGGTCATCGGAGCCGTCGCCACCAACGCAGACTGCACTCTGAACTGCACCTCGAACCAGGAGTAGCGGACAAAGCCTGGACGAGCAAGGGGTGGCGCCTCGCCAAGCAAGTAGATCTGGGCGGCGGTCCACTCGTCTATGTCGGTGTCGAAGGGGATCGAATCACCCCCTACCCCAATGCCGGTGAGCACCGAGAAGTCGTAGGGAGTCATCGTCATGTCTCCCGCCGCGGATAGGTGGAACGAGTCAGTGGTGTCCCACCACCTCTCTGCCAGGGCAGCTAGAAGAGGCCGGTAGGCAGTAAGCCGGGTCAGACCCCTGCAAAAGGAACTGAAGCCCGCATCGTCCACGATGCGTCGAACCGCCTCGGGAAGCTCCAAGTACCAATCTCGAGCCGCGACATTCCCATACCCGCGGATGGCATGGGAATCTCCCTGTTTTCAAACAAATAGTTGCAAAGCAATATAAGATGTACAGTTCTGAGGAAACATGTTAAGGTCGATACAAATATGGCATGCGTGCAAGTTTATCAGATTCAAACAGATACCGGGTGCCGGTGCGCTTACAGTAAACTACAATATGTGATGCGTCAGTGTGTTTTTGAGTGGTGCAGTGTAAACATGCTGCACGTGTGTACGTTTTTCTGATGCAAGCAAATGTCAGGTTTCAGTGTACCAGTAGGTGGACTACGGCCTGTGATGTGTCAGTGCTCCTGTGCGGATCAGTATAAATCTAGCATGTGTGCAAATTTTCAAAGTTTAAACAGATTCCGGTACCGGTATGTTCAGTGAATGACTAGCGAGTGATGTGTCAGCATGTCTGCGTGATTCAGTGCAAGTTTAGCATGCGTGCAGGCTCTTCAGATTCAAATAAGTGTCGGGTGTCGGTGAGTTTGCGGTAAGGTGCAATGTGCGCCGTGTGCTCGGGTGGTTGAGGCTAGTGCAGTGTGTGTGCATATGTCGGTCCTAAGCAGATATTAGTTGTGAAGTTGTCTACAATCCACTACAGTATACGGCATGTCAGAATTAAGCAGTTAACGGGTGCAGTTAGCTACGGCAGTCGACAGAAAATTCTACATTGCAGAAAATAAAACAAAGTAGAGATGTTACCTCGGAAGCGCCGAAGGACAGGTGTGAGGTCGGCTCGCGTAGGAGGAGCTCCGGGTCCAGAGCCCTATCGAAGCCGCGGAAGTGGCGGAGCCCATCTGGTGGAAGCACGTGAATAGCCGGGCGATAGGTCGCCGGATCGAATGGGCGCTCGCTCAACGGGAGGAGCTCGACCCCGGGATCCATCTCGTGGTCCGGGGGAGTCCCGACGTGTGGAACATCGTCAGCCATGGCAGTGGTGGTGAGAAAATAGCCGGAAAAGCCGGAATGTGAAAAGTCAACTGGAAAAGTCAACCCCGAGCGGGCCGAAAATCGCCGGAAAGGCCGGAAGATGAAAATACACGGAAGTGTAGAGAAAATCGAGGGGAACAAGTCCCGAAAAGGCGAAAATAGCAAAGGAGATCCCGAAATGAGATTTCGATCGGGTGGAAATGTCCGAAACGCGAAGAATATCGCGAATCCGACGGTAAAATGGTGCGAAAACACGAGGAAACGGCGGAAAAGTGAGAGAAAAACACTTTGGAGAGAGAGAGCAAAGATTCTCGGCGGAGGCAAAGTGAGGAAAATAGGGTTTCAAGCCCTATTTTAAAGGACCCATAGCGAAATGCCGAATCTGCCCCCGATCAGCAACTTTTGGCCGGTCGGCACTGTTTTGTGCCGGTCGGCACAATATTGTGCCGATGAATGGTTTCTGCAGCCGGTGGCCAGCCGGTGACCACCCCACCCAGCCGGTGGTGTTCCCAAGGCCTTTTTTAGGCAAAGTAAGGGGTTTTGGGTCTTCATAGCTCAAGAAAGTGCAAGAAAGTGCATCCCCGATGCTCAACCGGCCTCCGTTTTGACCTCGGACCGTGTCTTCTGTGCGTGGCACTCAAACTCAAGCAAAGATTGTATCCTTTTGTCTTTTACAAGATTCAAAAGTTGTCCCGTGTGCATTGCATGCATCCATCACACTGTCCGATGCGTCGCATCGCGCCGTCATGTGCACCCCTCTTGCAGTATTTTGCTTTCTTTGTGACTTGCGTTGTCTCGCTCGTCACTTGCATTGTTTTATATTTCGTGTGGCATGCGTGTCATACTTGCATTGTTTTATATTTTTGTGTGGCATGCGTGTCACACTTGCATCATTTTCCATCAAATGAGGTACGTGTGCTTCATTTCGCATTCCATTGCATCTTGAGGTACGTATGCCTCGTTTTGCATTTCATTTTCCATTTCAATGAGGTATGCGTGCCTCACTTTGCATTCAATCGCACTGTCTTGTGCATTACATCTCATTCACGTTGTCTAACGCATCGCGCTGTTTAGCGCATCGCACTGTTTTGTGCATCCATTCAATCGCACTGTCTTGTGCATTACATCTCATTCGCGTTGTCTAACGCATCGCGCTGTTTAGCGCATCGCACTGTTTTGTGCATCCATTCAATCGCACTGTCTTGTGCATCTCTTTGCATTTTGCATGCATGCTTTGTTCACGCTATTTTGCGTATCGCGCTACCTTGCGCACTTCAAGTTTCCCACTATACACATTGCATTGTATGCGTGCTTTGCTTTACTCACATGTGTTCAAGTTCCTATATACACATTGCATTGTATGCGTGCTTTGCTTTACTTATATGTGTTCAAGTTCCTATACACATTGCATTGTATGCGTGCACTGCTTTACTGATATGTGTTCAAGTTCCCCTATATACACATTGCACTGTATGCGTGCTATGCTTTACTCACATGTGTTCAAGTTCCCACTATACACATTGCATTGTATGCGTGCTTTGCTTTACTCACATGTGTTCAAGTTCCTATATACACATTGCATTGTATGCGTGCTTTGCTTTACTTATATGTGTTCAAGTTCCTATACACATTGCATTGTATGCGTGCACTGCTTTACTGATATGTGTTCAAGTTCCCCTATATACACATTGCAGTGTATGCGTGCTATGCTTTACTCACATGTGTTCAAGTTCCTATATACACATTGTATTGTATGCGTGCTTTGCTTTACTTATATGTGTTCAAGTTCCTATACACATTGCATTGTATGCGTGCCTTGCTTTACTGATATGTGTTCAAATTCCCCTATATACACATTGCATTGTATGCGTGCTTTGCTTTACTTATATGTGTTCAAGTTCCTATACACATTGCATTGTATGCGTGCACTGCTTTACTGATATGTGTTCAAGTCCCCTATATACACATTGCATTGTATGCGTGCTTTGCTTTACTTATATGTGTTCAAGTTCCTATACACATTGCATTGTATGCGTGAATTGCTTTACTGATATGTGTTCAAGTTCCCTTTTTATACACATTGCGTGCATGTGTGCATTGCTTTACTCACATGTGTTCAATCCCGCCATGTTGCTAACAATATTGTACCTGTTAAGTTTGCTTTCTTTTCAGGCACGATATTGTATGTACGGTTCATTTGAAGCTGGTGCAACCGGACGAACCACGCCCCGGTCCGGCGGGACCTTAAACACGCCCGGTCTAGGAGACCTTAAATCCTCGGGAGGTGCAAGACCTTCGGTGCATTAAAGTGAACCTCATTGCATTTGGCATGCGTTACATCGCACTATTTTGTATACCTCACATGCATTATCATGCATTGCCCCAAAGCCCGGTCCGGCGGGACCAAAAACACGCCCGGTCTAGGAGACCTTAAATCCTCGGAGGGTGCAAGACCCTCGGTACATTGTAGTGTACCATTCATCGCATTTGGCACGCATTCATTGAGCGTGCTCTTTTGCGCGCCACACTTGCATTTTCATGCATTGCATTGTAAATATCGCATTGTCATGCATCATCGTAGGTAGCACATATGTCATGCATTTCAAAAAAAAACAACAAAAATCAAAAACAAAAAAAATGTCATGCATCATTTGCATTTCAAAAAAAAACGACATGCATTGTCATGCATTGCATCCCGGTCTAGGAGACCTTAAATCCTCTGAAGGTGCAATTCATTTGGTGTTTGTCGTGCCCGAACGACTTCCGTGCTTGCGGTGAGTTCCTAGGAGACCAACGGGGACGGTGAAAACTAGAGTTTGAATGGCTCATGCCTAGAACGCAAAGGTTCGGGATTCCGAGACTAAAGTCTGGTTTAAATACCCAGGGGGTGTACCCTCGGCTTGAAATCTGTATGGAAGCCCCATAGGTTGAGGCGGCATGTTTACGCCTCAATTCTGGATACTGAACCAACCTAGTATACCATCCCGTTGGAAGAATAGGGAAAACTGCAATCATGGTCATTGCATCATCTGCATTGTCATGCATTCCATCCATTCCATTGTAGATAGTGCATTATAGGTTGCATGCATTTCATTGCATTGCCTCCATCCATGGCTTGCACCTTTCCAGGTTGAGCTTGGTCTGGTATGTGCCCCTACTTTTCACGTCGAAGCACAGTTTTTGTGTACGCGCCTATTCCTTGATGAGCTTGGTTTGAGGGTTGCGGCACATTTTCTGTGTTAGACGCGGTTCGTATGCGTACATGCCTTTCCTAGGCAAGATTCGGTTTGGCCCGCGTGCCATATCCACTGTATCCATTCCATTGCATGCATTTCATTGCATCACTTCCATCTATGGCTTGCGCCTTTCCAGGTTGAGCTTGGTCTGGTATGTGCCCCTACTTTTCACGTCGAAGCACAGTTTTTGTGTACGCGCCTATTCCTTGATGAGCTTGGTTTGAGGGTTGCGGCACATTTTCTGTGTTAGACGCGGTTTGTATGCGTACATGCCTTTCCTAGGCAAGATTCGGTTTGGCCCGCGTGCCATATCCATTGTATCCATTTCCATTACATTGTAGTGTAATTATTGCGTCCGGCATTAGGATCATTATTCCCTCCTCAGCGGGTCGTTTCCCCACTTATGTCATTCCACCCAATACTTGTTCTTGTGTCCGTGCGAAGTACTCATAGATCAGACATCGTTCTATGGGAGACGGACTTGTTACCCCCATCAATCTATTTGACATTCGTGTGGTTTCGAACCGCTCATGATTGAATCATGATTCAATTGCCCTGCATGTAGTTTGCATTGCATATAGTTTCAATTGCATGGCATATCATTTGCATTATTTATACATAGTTTTGTATATTTTGCATATCATTTTGCATTCATCATTTGCATTATCATGCATATTGCTAACAATATTGCACCTGCTAAGTTTGCTTTCTTTGCAGGCACGATATTGTATGTACGGCTCATTTGAGGCCGGTGCAACCGGACGAGCTGCACAGGTATTGTATCCTCCGAGTGAGACGTATCGAGAATTGCATAATTCTCTTACATCCTTTCTGCATTGTAGTGTAGTTTGGCGTATGCTAGCTTATAACTGTCGCATGTGTGCTTCGTTACAGCTTTCTTTGCATGATCATAAGTTATGCTCGGCCTTTTGCATCGTCAGTTGCATCTTGCCCCCGCCTACGGGCGCATACCTTATCTGCGGCTTGTATGCCTGTGCCTGAACTACGCTGGTTTGATTCCTAAGGGATACGTAGGCAGCTTGCGAGTTCAACCATTTGCGCTTTGTATGTTTGTCCAAGTCTTCGGCCTTGTCAAAAATGGGTCGTCTCTGGGCTTTGACATTCACTCCCGTCATTGTTATGACTTTCGAGTTCTGTCAAAGAGGGGCAACTGTAGACACCCCATTTTTGACCGTCCTCAAGACTTGGACGTCACCGTTGGAACACTCGGTGATTATCCATGTTTGCGTCCGTTTGGAGTTCCCGGAGTTCTCGGCTCGCGCGCCTTGCCTCAGGACTTCCGAACTCGACCGTTTTGTGTTTGGTTTTGCACCAAACACTTGTGTTTTGCCTTGGAAGGGCAGGGAATGCTTTGTGAGGCATCCCCACATACCACCGGCTGTGGCTAGAGGCCACCGGCTGGCTGGTGTTGCCATCGGCACTTTATTGTGCCGACCGGCACTCTTTTGTGCCGACCGGCACTAAGTTTTGTCAAAATGACACTCTTTGCCGGCCGGACACTGTGCAGTTGCTTTTTGAGATATTTTCAGACAGCTGTATAGTTTTGGTTCCCTTCCATACACGTGTATGGAGGGATGACCCTCTTAGTTAGCTTAGCTTGTAAGCTTTGCAAGCTTTGCTTGCCTATAAGAGGACCACTCCTCTTCTTGGCTTAGGGTTACAAAAATTTTAGACATTTTAGACAGGCCAAGCTCTGGTTTTTAGGGTTAGGATAGATACACATCCTATCTGTTCCTCTCTCTTGTTTTGTACACTAGGTGTTTGTGTCATACTTTTGCTCACCAACACCTAGTGTTTCACCTTCCTTGGGTTCTTGAAGGTCCAGAGGTTTGTTTTGGAGCTTTGGAGCTGGTTTGGTGCTCAAGGAAACCAACACATCCCCATTGTTGAAGAGGTCTACAAGGGTGAGCCAACTAGTCTTTTTTTTCCCCATTCTTGCACTCCATTTCTACTAGCTTTAGAACTATTTTTGTGCTTAGTGATTAACACATAAAAGTTCTGTTTTTTAAGCCTCTTTATTGTTTATTAAGAGTGTTTTGTGGTTTGAGCAAGTTTGACCACCCTTAGGCCTTGAAAAGGCCCTTCTTTGTGCCATTTTGTGAGAGATCCGAGACTTTGGTGTTAGGATCTCTTCACCACTGAAATCTTGAGGGATTTCAGTGGTGAAGATGATGCCTTAGAGTCTCAAGAAGGAGAGGACCACCCCCTCTCCTTGATGTCCTTGAAAAGGACAAGATTTGGCTTCTTGAGGGAGCTTGTGCTTAAGTGTGTGTTGAGCATGTTTGGTTTGTTTTTCATGCTTATATTGCCATGATATAAATGTTTCTAAGTTGGTTTAGGTCCCTTATGCATGCTTAGCATAGTTGCCTTGTAATGCCTTTTGATCCTCTAACATGCCTAGGTTGTATGCCTTAGCTTCTAGCATGTTTTAGGCTTGCATTTGTGAAGTTTTTGTGCTCATATTTCCATGTTTTAGGTCTGTCTCATGTTATTTGAGCCAACCATAGCATGTTTAATATAGCCTCTTTGCATTGGGCTTGTTGGCCTTAAGAGCATGAGTGTGTAGCATGCCTTGCTTGCTTCATTTTTGACGGTTTGGAACCATTTTGCATGCTATTTCAGTCCTTCATACATGTTTGTTTGATTGCTTAGCATGCCTCTTTAATGCTTTAAGAGTATGTGTTAAATGCTCCATGTTTTGGCTTTAATGCATGCCTTTGGATTCATGTCATCTAGATGCCATCTAGGTGGTCCTTTAGGCTTAGTTTTATGTGTTAAAACTCTGTTTTTAAGTGTTTAAGTATTGCCATGTGTGGTTGTGCTAAGTGTGGTTCAAAGCCTCATCGATTTGCTTTGAACCTTAGACCATTTGCATGCTTTGTTTGGCTTGTTTTGTTGCATGATTTGGCATCATGTTTTGCATGATTTTCAGAGCTTTACAATGTGTGTTTATTGTCCTTGTTTGGTATCTCCAAGTGTGCTTGGGGGTTGCCATGTTTATGCCTTGGGTTTGGACCATAACACTTGCATGTGTGTGTGTGTGTTTAGTCTCCATTTCTAGGCACTTTGGCCACTGATTTTAGGCCAATTAGGAGTAGCCTAATTCATGTTTTAGTCCACTCCTTGCTTGGTTTATATGCCTCTTTGCTTAGGTTGTATGCCTAACATGTTTAGCTTGCTCGCATTGTTCATGTTGCATGCTAGATAACATGCTTAGAGTTGCATTGCATAAGCATGCATGTTTGGCCTCTTGAGATGAAAATGATAGAGGTTTGGCACCCTTTCATGTTTACTTGGTTTGCATGCATTTGAAAGTGAAGTTGCATCCTTGGTTCCTTGGGCCGTCATGCATGGAAATGCGCGATTGGTGGTCCGAAAATCGAGGCACATGGCCCCCCTTGAGTCAAAAACATGATAAGGGGTGTGTATAGTGCATAAATATCTTGAATCACATTGCCATGCATGTTGTTGTCCTCTGCTGCTGTGAGTTGCAGGTTTTGCAGGCATTTTGTGCCGACCGGCAGTCATTTGGCAGCCGATGGATGAGTCTAGTGCCGGTGGCCTCCTCCTTCAGCCGGTGGTACTCCCCAGTTCCCTGAGAGGTACTTCTGGGACTTTGGCAATTTTCTGAGGAGGAGAGCAGAGGAAACAGAGGCAATCCGTGCATGGCAGTGCGGTTCCGAGCCAGTCCCGAGCGCGTGTTGCATCCGGTCCTCATCCCGAGGCGGTTTACTGCTTTAATTAGATTAATTAATTTATTTGATTAATTTAGTAAAATTTGTAATATTTTAATTAGCCTGAGTAGTTAATTATCTGTATTATTATTCGGTCCCTCCGAGTGAGGGCGTGCTTGTAATAAGTGTGGGTGAGTGGGTGTATGTCTTCCAATCCCCATTTCTTTCTTCCCTTTTATTTACCTGCTTACGTTGGTAGATTAGGGCATACTCATTTTAGCATACCTTATGCAATGCATGCGTGCATCCATGCATTTGTTTACATGCACCAGGCTCGGTACATCATACAAACTGCATCGTATTTCCAATTCCAATTTGAATACGTGATAGTTGTAGCATTTCGCATGCCATTCTAGGGTTAGCCGAGCCTACTCTAAATTGCATCCTTGCCTGCGTTGCATTAGCCACCTAACA
Source organism: Camellia japonica (assembly GCA_030407325.1). Lineage (NCBI taxonomy): Eukaryota > Viridiplantae > Streptophyta > Magnoliopsida > Ericales > Theaceae > Camellia > Camellia japonica. Next base: position 107,282,774 of record JAPPVO010000024.1, on the reverse strand, counting down.
TGAACTAGGACATGCATGTTTGCTAACTAGTTTACTGTTTTGGCACGGAGTACGATGTAAGTATTTACGCTTTAGCATACCACATGCGTGTGAATGTTGCCATGACAGTATGCTTACCATGCGGCTAAGTGCTTATGTGAGATAAAATGTTTGAATGCCTGTGGGTGGAGGTTGGATTGCTTGAGTTGGAATAACTCATTGAAATCCGTATTTTAGCCTACTTGCGAGTAGCAAATTCCAAAACGCTTTCAAAACAAACGGATATGCAATGTTTATTTCCAAATTAGGCAATCTAGTCTATACTTGTTTGCTGTGCGCATAACGTAGTAAATCTAGGCCAATAACCGGTATAAGAGCATGTAATGTTTTCAAAATCGGATATCACGGTTAGTAGAGGCCGGTCTTCGGACCGGGCGAAAGGGGGTGCTCATAGCTGACCTTCCCCGATCGTACCCAAGCTCCCGAGCCAAGACATTTGGTGATGACGGACACGTGGCCTTCGGCACCGAGTCAGGGTTTCCTAAATCCCCCCATTAAAAAATATTTAGGTGGCGACTCTGTAATCTGGCAAAGCAGTCCATGTTTGGCACTACTTTTCAAAAAATCTGTTTTTTTTCAAAACGATTTGCCAGAGTTGGACTCTTTGGTTCAGATTTAGAACCGCAACAAACACAAAAAGGAGAGTCCGAACTGTAGCGAGGTCCCCCGCGGGCAGTGTTACAATCACTTTTGATCCTCTTTTTCACTAAGAACCCTAATCTAACTCTCTCTCTCTCTCTCTCTCCCTAAATACACCTTGATTTGGGGATCTCTCAACCCTTGTCCCTTTATTAAAAAGATAGAGCATCTAGTGGGCTTCCATTTCATCCGAGCAAAATCAAGTTTGGGACATCTTTGAGGCTTCTTCCATTCTTCCTTTGAGCTTCACACTTGAGGTAGAGATTTTCTACTCTTTGATATGGGTTTTAACCTAGGTATTTGTCATTTTGTATAAATGGTGGGATTTGGGAAGATTTGGGTGAAACTAGGGTTTGGGTTTGAATTTTGAAATAGGGGTTTTCTACTTTGAGCTCCATATATGTATGTGAGGTCTTGAACATGATGTTACTTGGGTATAATTGGTGAAATTGAGTCTTGGGGTTAATATTTGAACAAGGGGAAACCTGCCCTAATTTGTATTAAATAAATTATTTTGCATAAATAATGAAATTGGTGGGAAATATGAAATTGGAATGGTTTATAAATGATTGGTGCAATTGAATTTGTTAAATCACTCACCTATGAAAATTTGACGAATTATCTGTTTAATGGATTGTATATCTGTTTTGGGCTATTGGTGGAGGATAGCTATGATTGTTGTAGAAACTGCATGAGGATTAGGAGAATCAAAACTAATCATTTGAATTATGTCATTGAATATGACGGTTTGATTAAACTATTGAATACGTGATTTGGTTAGTCATTTTATATGAAAACGCTTTTAAATACATTGTATATGTATCATTGTTTGGGAGGAGATAGGGGATGGACTCTATTAAAAACTAAGTTGGCCGGAGTATCCAGGGTGAAAGTCCTAAAATTTTATGTATATATGGGTGCCGATTCTCATGGATGTGAATTTTTGTAAAATGGCAAGAAAATAGAAGTGTTGGATTGATGAATGTATTAAATTGTAAACCATTGAGTTGTAGTCTCATCTTGGTTGATTAGGTGACAATGAATTTGGTAAATAGATTAAATCTGAAGTGGATGAAGGGAAATGGATTGAGGTATGGTTATCTATATCGAATGGTCTTGGAAAGAACATGTGTTGGTTATGAATATTGCACATTTATTTTATGCTTATATCTTAGTTAAATTTCATATACTGTTTTAGCATATCTCTACTAGACTTTGGTTCACCCTACTTGGGAAACCATTTTCGGGTACAAGTGGCATGCCGCCTCCAAGGACATAGCTTGGGAGGTTTAGGGGCTAAAGGCTATATTTTTGTTATGATATGTTTAAATGTTTATTCAAGCCGAGGGCTTTACATGTATAAAGCTAAGGACTCTTCTTTTGTTGTAACCAAGTGATAACTTGGAAAGATATAAGCCCGTAAGACATTTATTTTGTTGTTGTTCATCTAATGTTACATGCTATAGATTCAGGATGGATATTTATGAATGTATAATGCATGTAATACCCCTTTATAATATAAACTTTGATGAATGAAGTACACCATATTATTATGTTTATAGATCTTATGAATGGATTATTTATATTGTATTTAGAGGGCGTTATAGCATTCCGCTCAAACCAGACCATGAGCTACTCAGAAACTTGTGTATCCGATGTGAGAATTGGGAAAAGTTCAAGTTTTGAAGCAGCAAATGTTAAAAGCGTGACCTATTAGCTTAGCTCTTTGACTTTTCCAAGAAGAGAGAGGCTTGCATTTGCTACTTGATATTTACTAAAAATTGGCAAATGAAATTTAAAAATAAGTACAAATTACACAATTTGCAACTGTTCTCCCTTGCTTATGGAGAAAATAGCAAGTCCAGATTCTCAAATGAATGGACCTCCAATTAGATGACCAAGAAACCATTCCCATTAAGGGTTGAGCTTCTCTCTAGGGTATGACCTTAGCAGATAGGTACTCTAGGTTATTGTCTCAACGGAGAGGTACTATTGGAGGAGTCCGGATCCTCGGCCGCCATTCTCAGCAGCCCTTTCCTGCAGCCCCCAAAACGACGTCGTTTTGGGGGTAATTTTCAAAAAAAAAAAAAAAATACACAGAAAATCAGAACATAACCGAAATCTGAAACACCCAAATCCATTTCCCCCCCCCCTTCTTTCATACCCTTCAGATCTTCGTTTTCTTGTGAATCTGCCATCACCAATCTGTTTTTTTATTTTTGATCTAGAGATGATGAAGATCTGTGTTGTTGTTGATGAAGATGTTGATATTGATGAAGATGGGGAATTAGGACAGATCCAGAGAGGAAGAGAGAAGAGGAAGATCTGTGTTATTGTTGATGAAGATGTTGATATTGATGAAGATGGGGAAGATGATGATGATGTTGAAGATGATGAAGATGATGATGATGTTTTCTCTGCAGATCCACGCCAAATTTGTTGATGAAGATTATATATATATATATATATATATCTTTATATCTATAAAAATTTACAATACATATATATATATATAAGGTTGAAAAATTTTATAGAAAAATTTCTCAACATACATAATTCTACCTAACTTTTTCTAGATTAGAGGCTGGGTTCAGAGGCTGGGTTCAAAGGCTGAAAAAAAAAAAAAAAAAAAAAAAAAACTACTTTACATACTCATAAAGCTCCTCTATGTGCCATCAATGGGGAACCACAACGGTTGTTTCTTGAGGAGAAAAAAGATGATGAATAGAAAAAAGAAAAAATTTGTTGATGAAAAATCTGCAGAAAAACGCAGAAAAAAGAAAAAAAAAATTTGTTGATGTTGATCTGGATTGAAGATGAAGGAAAAAAATTTTTGTTGATGAACCCATCAAAAAATTATGGATTTTTCAGATTATGAACCCATCAAAAAAATTCTGTTGATGAACCCATCAAAAAAAAATTATGTATCTTCTTTATTCTGGATTGAAGTTAACATTATGTCTTCTCTAAAAAATTTGTTGATGAAAAATCTGCAGAAAAACGCAGAAAAAAGAAAAAAAAAAATTGTTGATGTTGATCTGGATTGAAGATGAAGGAAAATTTTTTTTCTTGATGAACCCATCAAAAAATTATGGATTTTTCAGATTATGAACCCATCAAAAAAATTCTGTTGATGAACCCATCAAAAAAAAATTATGGATCTTCTTTATTCTGGATTGAGGTTAACATTATGTCTTCTCTCTCTGTGTCATTATGAACTTTTGTTACGCATCAAAAAAATTCTGTTGATTTTTTAGATCTGGAAGTTACAGGTTTCGATTCTTCGGAAACAAAGTGGAAGAAGGGAATCAGTTGAGCAAGCAATGAACCCATCTCTGTTTTTTTTTTTTTTTTTTTTTTTTTTTCGAAAATTGCCCCCAAAACGACGTCGTTTTGAGGGCTGCAGGGAAAGGCTGCTGAGAATGGCAGCCGAGGATCCGGACTCCTATTGGAGCTCGATGAACCCATTCCTGACACATTTCAATGATTCAAAATATTTTAATCATTTAATCATTAGATTTAATGATATAATCAATAGGAAGAGAAATTATAGAAGTAAGGTAGATTTAATGATTTAATGTAGATTTCACTTTTAAATCTACACGTGCCTATCTTTTTGTGCACGTGGATTATTCCAAAACATTAAATCTATAATAATTAAATTATAGAAGTAATTATATTTTAGTCACGTGGATATTATTCAATAGTAAGAGAAATTAATAATTAATTTCACATGACTAAAGAGTTAATATATCATTAAATCTATTTTAATTATTTGTGAGGGGACTGGGTTGAGAGTATTTATATAAATCACCACACTATTCTCTATTTTAATTATTTGTAATGCTTGATCATTTATTGAGTGCTTATTGCTAGATTTTCTAATTTAGTGTTAAATAAAATTACTACCAATATAAAATTAGTCCAAATAATTACAAGATAGTTATCAATCAAAACCAAAATAATAATGGCACCTAAAGGAACTAAAAACTTAACAATTTTGAGGTCATTTATATAATATAAAATTAGCTCATTTCTTATGCTAGCAGACAATGCATGATTAAAACAAAAGAATTAGTAACCATTTGGAAACAACCTAAAAAAGTTTTTGTTATATAAAAAAATAAAAAAAAATCTAAAAATTACATTTTTTTTTATTTGGAAACAACCTAAAAAAGTTTTTGTTATATAAAAAAAATAAAAAAAATCTAAAAATTACATTTTTTTTTAGTTAAAAAAAATCAACTATCATATCAATTTTTTCACTCACAAAAAATATTTTTATTTAGGAATTTCTCAAACACAAAGAATTGCATGCAAATAATAAAAATTTAAGAAACATATAGTAGCTATAGAATGAACATGTGACAGTGTATACATATGACATAAAAAGTTAATGAGAGAGATGTGACAAGATATGATCACATAATGACGAATAAATGGAAGATTAAGAGAGATTGAGAATGGACATGGAAGATTAAGAGAGATTGAGAATGGACATGATAGAAATACAAAAGAGAAAAAAAAAAAAAAAGGTTTTAATATTGAGTGATGATGAATGAATAATGACAAGCCGGTTGTTATTATTATTTTCAAAGAAACTTGCTTAAGAAATTTTAGTCAATTAAAGCTCAAAATCATATGAATTAACATATGGATTTGGATTAAGTTGTCTCGAAAAAATGTATATGTTTACAATATATATATGACCAACATTAGCCTCTCAACAAATATTGTGAGAAGTATAATTGAAAGAAAAAAACAAAAAAACATATATATCAAAAATGGGTGAGATCTCCTCCTTTTCCCTGCTGCAAAGAAACTATTGTTGGTATATTTTGCCCTTCTTGTTTGTGAATGGAGAATTATACTGCATTGCTTTTTCAGTATTTGTGACTTGTGTCGACCCGTTAAACATTTGAGCCTTCTCAAGGCTACTGCTGTGATTGGCATGATTGTGCAAGTCAAGACCATGTTATTTCTTTTTTGTATTGTTCACCGTCACTGATTAAGGCAGTGACATTTTATTTTGAGAGTTGGAAAATAAGGATTTCAAATTGTTTGCCTATTTAATTTTACAGCATAAGAAGATAAATAGGTTTTTTTTTTTTTTTGGTGAATAAGATTGATTTTTGGGGCTTTATTTTGTTTCCAAAATTGGGGGCCCAAGACAGTTGCTTGGGATGACTTAATATTGGGAAAATTGTAAATCGGTGGATCTCTTCAAAATAAATGTAAATTCATAAAGATGGTTTTTGAGCACTTCTAAATTTAATGAAAAAATTATGTGAAAGATTGGAAATGCTTTAATGCATTAATATTAGGTTGAAAATGTAAGATTAATTACATTTGCATGTACACTTAGCACATGTTTAATTAGCAAGATTAATAATGAGGAGATTAATAATTCATAGAGTTAGTGTAAGATTGGTTATTCAACTCAATTAATAAAATAAATAATTTTCTCTTGTTCACTTTGTTTTGCAATAGATATGAAAATATATAATTCAAATTATATATTTGTCTTACATTATTAGTTGTATGATGAAAAATTCGTCAATTTAATTGGATAGAATGTTTATCAGGATCTAATCCTAAGAATAAAAATTACAGCCAAACAATTGATTGTGAATCTCATATTAATTAGTTGGAATTAAGTTTATAAAAATACATAAAAGTTTTCATTACATAATTTTATTTGATTTTTTTTGATAAAGTGAGAGCAAAATAATCTTTCTATAGTTTTTCTACCTCCCATGTAGAAATCCCATCCTTTGGGATGATGTTATCTTTCACAATTAAACACAAATTACTAATCAAATATGGCCATAGTAGTTCTATTACACTAACCGAATTCATGTTTCTGAGCTTTGTCAATCACTGAGGGCCACTAGTTATATATAAGAAATTACAATTTAGTGGGATGTTTTCAAAATAATTATAAATTAATGAAATACTTTATCAACTTTAATAATTAAAGTCATAAACTTTTTTATGAATTTACATTTATTTTGAAGAGATCCACTGATTTACAATTTTCCCAATATTAAGTCATCCCAAGCAACTATCTCGGGCCCCCAATTTTGGAAACAAAATAAAGCCCCAAAAATCAATCTTATTCACCAAAAAAAAACAAAAAACCCTATTTATCTTCTTATGCTATGAAATTAAATAGGCAAACAATTTGAAACGGAAGAAGTAGTTGTCAATAGACCATTTACCAAGTGGACACGAAACATTATACAACTTTATTAAATCGGACAGAGAATATGAAGAGAAATGTATATATCACTAAGAATAAATGCTTATTTTCCAACTCTCAAAATAAAATGTCATTGCCTTAGTCAATGACGGTGAACAATACAAAAAAGAAATAACATGGTGTAGACACCCTATTTTTGACCGACCTCAAGACTTGGATGTCATCGTTTGTGCACTCGATGATTGTGTTTGTTTTGAGCGCCCGAAGTTCTCGGCGGAACGCCTTGTCTTTGAGCCTCTAAACCCACTTTGTTTTGTGCTTGTTTTTGGGCCAAACCTTGTTCCCTCTTGCCTGGAAGGGGGAGGATACTTGTCAGCCACTTTTTGGCCTTGTCGGCCACTTTTTTCTCTTGTCGACCACTTGAAGTGGTCGGTCGGCTAGCTCAAGTGGCCGGTCGGCTACTTAGAGTGGCCGACGGCCATTTGTTCTTTTTTTCAAATATTTGTTTGCCAGCTGTGCTAGTTGTTGCTCACTGAAGGCCATCTCTATACACATGTATGGAGGGATGAATACAAGCACTAAGCTTGATTTTCTATATATAAGGGGGTCTCTCCCCCATTTGGAGGGGTTGAAAAATTTAGATAAAATTTCTCCCTCTCTCTCTAGAATTCTCTCTCTCTCTTCTTGTTTTGTGCCTTATAGTTAGAATTCTCTAAACATTTGCACATCAAGTCTTAACCAAATTGGACCACCTTGGAGCTGAGGTCCCTTGGAGCCTAATTTGAGCTGTTGAAAGGTTGTTTGAGCCTAAAAAGTGCCTGTTTTGTGCTGAGCTTCAAGAGGTATATTACTTACCTTGTAGGCTTAGTTTTAATCACTTGCTTGGCCTTCTTTTTATACTATTTTGGGCCTAGTTTTCAACTACAAAAAGCTCTAGTTTTTGAGCCTTAACATGTTGGTTTGAAGCCATTTTGTGCTAAGGGGTTGTCTACCCTTCTTGTTGCCTAAGTGTGAAGCTTTTTGCACCATCTTTTAGCATATTAGAATCAAACTTTTTGGGCCTTTAAACCACTGAAATTTAGAGTTATTTCAGTGGTGGAAAGCATGTTTTGAAGTCCAAAATGGGAGAGGTTAGCCTCCCCTCCTTGTATCTCACTTGCATGCCTAGTTAGCATCACATGATAGCATGTTTTTGTAGCCTAACTTAGCTTAACTCAAGCATGTTTTTGTCTTTCATTTGGCATGATTTAGCACTGTTTTGGGCTACTTTGGTCATATGAGCCTTGTTTTGCATAGTTGTAGTGCAAATGGCTTCACTAGTTTGGCATTCTAGGCCTTCCAAGATGATTTGCTTGAGATGATTGCATGTTGTTGTCACGACCTGAATCCGCCCCTATGGATTAAGGTCATAACCAGCCAGTAATCAATAGATTACCTACGGCCTCAAATCAAATAAAAAATATTTCAACAGAGTTAAGGGGCCAAAACGGAAGCCAACTTAAAAATTTTGTCCATAGAGCTGTGTGCTTACATGGTATAGCAAAATCATTTCAAAAGTATTTCATAATAACTCACACATACCCATAAAGTTAATCTATATCCAGGAACTCTTAGTTATACTGCCAGCCAAACAAAACTTATATACAAAGGCAAACCAACGTTTTCGCCAACATTAGCAAAATTATAACAAAAGAACCAAAGGCCAAAAACAAGTCTCGTGCGTGAGACGTTAGGGCTGACTCTCCAAAACTTCGACTGTTTCACACATACTTCACTGAGTCTGGGTTCGGACATCTCTTGGCTCACCTACAGACACATGAATGAGAGTGAGCGAAAGCCCAGTGAATAATATCAAATAAAGAAGGTACATGAATGAAATTTGAAACATATACATCAGACGGCCTTGGGCCCAATTCATGTTTCTATCTAGTGTATCAAACGGCTACAGATCCAGACGTATCAAACAGCCTCGGGCTCAATTCATTCGTATCAAATGGCCTTTGGCCCAATCGTTCATATCAAACGGCCTTTGGCCTAATCATTCATGTCCAATGGCATTTGGCCCAGTTATTCATATCCGACGGCCTTTGGCCCAATCATTCATATCCGACGACCTTTGGCCCAATCAATTATGTCAAACAAATATTTGTCCACAATTCAAATTAACAAACTTGTGTTACTCAAATAGGAATAAGTAATTGGACAAATAGCATATTTCAAATTATCTTTACTAAGATATTACTCATAGTGCTCTGCCGGTGGATTTGTCCTCGTGCTCGACCCTACATAAATCATAACACATATTGGGTCACAAACAATTCAATCCACTCTTAATTTATTCTCTCCTCTTAGGTCTCTTTCTTATCTTTTTAATCCATTCACAATGCTCAATGCATGCCTAAGAGTGCTTAGAAATGAAAGAGTACGGAAAATGAAACACCAAACATCCTTTCAAAATTTCAAAAACAGGGCTCCCCGCTCGAGCGGACCTCATTGGTCTACAAAAGTACTGGTTACTTCATTTTTACGCTCGAGCGTGACTTCGGACGCTCGAGCTGAGAGTCAAAACACGTGGCTGGGCGCTCAAGCGCAACTCTTCCCTGCTCGAGTGGACATCAATGTCTGCAAAACTTCTGGGAACTGACATTTCACGCTAGAGCGGCGCTTTCCCCACTCGAGCGGACATGCCAAATTCTGGAATTTCTAGAACTGTTCTTGAAGCTCAAACTTGATGTTCAAAGGTTCAAAACTCATGTTTTTGATACAAAAGCACGGAAGGACATCATATAACACAAGAACATTAGTAATTTGGAACCAATTGACCAAAATCATGGTCCACCCCATAAATTATCTTGAATTCTTTTCATAATTTTCAAAACCCATGTACTTAACTTCATACAAATTCCATATCCTTATCTATCATGCATGCATGTCAATTCTTGACTTCATCTCTATTTCAAATGATACAAATGATACTTATAATTATGAAACTCATGAAAATTATGCATGCATGTGGAAATTGGTGCTCAATTCTTCATGTTCAACATGATTCATGCTTGAGTATGTAAGATCATGGCAATTCTATACATGCATATGCATATAGACTTCAAATTCATCATAATCAATTCAATCCATGCTCTTGATTACCACTTAATTTTGAATTCACAAAATTACAAACTTAAACTCATGAATATATGCTCAATTACTCACCTAGGAGCTTCAATCCTCACAAGTGTAGTTAAATCTTGAGTGTAGCTTCCAAATTCACAAACTTTGAGCCAAAATGCATAATTCTTCCTCTTCCTCTCTCTAGGACCGGCCCATTTTCTCTCTAGAGTGTGATTTTCAGATTTTGTGTCCAAAAGGAATGAAGTTAAGTGTAGTATGGCCCTTATATATGTTTGCCTAATCAAATTTGATTAAGGCTAAGTAATTAATCCCAATTTAATCATTCTGCATCTAATTATTTTGATCCGAATCAATTTCTAATTAAATTTCACCATAGGCTCTAAAAATTATGCTAATCACAATGGCGTAATCAATTTCGGTTTTTGTGGCCGATAATGCCTTCAATTTTCAGTTTACAATAGTAAGTTTAACAGATTTTCCTACGGTGAACAGATAGAAATTCAAAACTACATATAATCATACAAATGACACTCAAAATCATATTAAACACATAATCACAATCATAATTAAAATCAATTAGCATAACACGGAACATGGTTATCACAGTTGTAGTGTCATTTTACATGTAATTTCAATGTATATAGCTCTGTCACATGCTCATTTATTTCACTCTTTCATTGCTTTTGAGAGTTGTGTCTTGAGTCTTGTTTGCAAGCTAACATGTGGGCATGTTTTTCTAGCATTTTATACCTCAATCTCAGCATGTTTTAGCCATTGTTTTGACTGGTTTTAACTCTGTTTTAGGCTGGTTTGGTCCTTTGAGATTTGCTTTGTATGCTTGTAGTGCAATGGTGCTTGATAGTCTAGTTTGTGCTATGTTTTGGCCTTTTATTCTAGCTATTTTTGGCTTACTTCAAACATGTTCTAAGACTTCTTTTAGGCTATTTTAGGACTTTTTTGAGGTGTTTGCACTTTTTGAGCTTTGTATTGCATGCCTATAGTGTAATGGCTTCACTAGTTTGGTGATGTAAGGCCTTGGATACCACTTGATTATGTTGGTTGCATGCTTTAGTGTTGTTTTATATATAATTTCAGCACTTTAAATCTCTGCAATCTTCCTCCATTCTTCACTCTTTCATTTGTTTTGAAAGTAGCTTTGAACCCCTTGTTGGCTTGAGTGTGGAATTGAGGCCCTCATGCATAATGGTTTTAATCCTCTCTCGAGGGTTTCTACTAACCAACAGCATGGGGCCTCTTTCATGCTCAAGGTACTTGTGGTTTAAGTCCACTTTCAATTAGAGGACATTCACCTTTTGGACTAATCAACTAAAGAATGGATTGGTAATCTAAAATGTGTAAACAAAATGAACAAAGTAAAAGAGGCAAGATAAGCATCTTTGTGTTGCATTGCATGTGTTCGGATCGGACGTTAATCTGAACACAAGAAAAATGGGACGTTTCATACTCAAAGTGATGAAACATGCCACTTTTCTTGGTCACCGTCACCCTTGATCACGCATGATAGAGTGGTGGTTATTTTGGTCTTGTTTGTGCATTCATTGACCTTGTACAAGCTTGGTTCTCTAGCCATCATGCATTGAAAATGCTTAGTTGGTGGCTTGAGAGCCAAGAACTACACTCCTTTGAGCTTGAGAGATAATAAGGAGGGTAGCAGTACACACATTTCTTGAAAATGCATTGCTTTACCTCTATTTGCTCTCTGTTGTGGTAAAAGGAGAAGTCCAGAAAATGGGGTGGCCGGCCAGTTGAGGTGGCCGATAGCCACTTTTTTGTAGCCGACCGGCCACCAGTGAATTTTTGCACAAATGTGTTCCTGTGTTGGAGCAGAGGCAATCTGGAAGTTGGTACAATTTTCAGAGGTCAAACGAGGTGCAAACAGAGGCATCCGATGGCAAGGCAAGGGCATTTTCAGGTGGAGCAACCGAGCATGCATGCATTCCTCCCCCTCGAGGCCATTTAATCGTTTTTGTTAGCTTAGAATAAGTTATACAAGTGTTGTAATTAATTAGTTTAATTCGTTTTGTAATATTTAGCTAGCTTAGAATAGTTAGTTAATTTACTTTAATTGATGTAATAATTAGCTTAGAATAGTTAATTAGTTTTGGTTTGTAATAGTTAACTTATTTATTCGGACCCTCCTTCGAGAGGGCACAATGTTGTAATAAGTGTGCTTGCGTATGTGAATGTCTTCCAACCCCACGTCTTTCTCCCTTTTATTTATCCGCTTTCGATGGTTTAGATTAGGGTCATGTTTCGATTAGCATACCTTATGCTCGCATGTTTGCATCATTCATTTGTCTTGCATGCACCAAGGCTCAGCACATCATTCAAACTGCATTAGAAATTCAATACTTATTTGAATATGTGTTTCAAAGCATGTTATCAAATTGTATCATATGCCATATTAATAGTCGAGCCTATTAATTGCATTCTTTGCATGTGTTGCATTAGACACTTAACATAGTTAGGATCATGCATTCTTTCTAACTAGGTTTTGTTTTGGCTTGAAGTAGTCGGTAAGCTTTTACGTTTTAGCATACTTGCATGAGTGTGATTGCCATGTTCCCATGTTTCGCATGCTTTCCATGAGGCTATGTGCTTAAATGTTTAACTGCAGGAATGCCTGTGGATGAAGGCTTGGTTGTTTGAATTGGAACAGTTCAACGAATGTATGTTTTAAGCCCACTTTGCGAAGTGGCAAATCATGTTTTAAAGCCCATCATGTTTAATGGCAAATCTGCGTTTTAGCCCACTTGAGGGTGGCAAATTCAAACCATTTTCGAAAGCAAACATGAGTTGAATTCGTTCCAATTCTTGCGATTTTAGTCTATACTTGCTTGTGTGTGCCATATAGTAAAATTAGCTAAACAATCGGAATAAGAATACATGAGGTTTATAAAACAACATATCATGATTACTAGAGGCCGATCTTTTGATCGGGCGCGCGGGGGTGCTCATTTCATGACCTTCCCCTTCATACCTAAGTTCTTGAGCTGAGGCAACTTTGGTGATAACGGACACGTGGCCTTTGGCCCAAGTCAAGGTTTCCTAAATTTTCCAAAAATAAAATATTTAGGTGGCGACTCTATAATCTGGCAAAGCAGTCCAAATTTGGTATTATTTGATTTAAAATCGATTTTCCAAAAAGATTTGCCGGATTGGACTCTTTGGTGTTTATCAGTGTCACATTACACTTTGTGAGATTAGATTCAGAACTATGACAGGAGTCCGAGCTGTAGGACCAATTCGAGCTCTCCGAAAGGGGGGCACGAAAAAGTCGAGCCATAGTTTCCGGCGACTCTGCTGGGGACTTATAGAACTTGACTCAGACTCATGATATGTTGTTTTATCTACACTTATGTGTTTCTTTGCATTGCATTTGCATCGGTGCGCCTAAGTCATTGTGTTTGCCATCTGTTATTCCTGAGCAGTTTGCCGAAGGCTTGCTTGGAAAAGCGTGCCATAAGGCTGACCAGTTACGGGCTCTGCCACGATGGGAACACAAGCCTTGGATCTGGACTACCACTGTATCGTTTGATCCTCCTTTCACTTCTCGGTGTTAGGAGCGAGAGGTATATTAGGTGGTCTTACTGAGGTACCCTTTTGACCAATCGGCCTAGTTGTATATCAGAAGCCATAGAGACTGTTCCAAATTAGGACAGGTTGTTTACCCAAATGCAGGATTGTATGAAACCACTTGTTTGCATAGTGAATCCCTAGCTCCTAACGAGATTAGGATAGGGTAACCTTACCCCATCGTAGGGGTGTTTTCGCTCTTACTTGTTTGATATGTGCTTTTAGAGTGAAACTCTGCAGGAATGTATGTATCAGTTGCAAGTCTGGGTATCAGTTTGAGGATACTAGTTTTGAGGTAAAAATTTGGGGCAGAAATCAGTGTTTGAGTACAGATTGACCAACTTATGATTTCAACTGTGTATTGTCCTTGTCTAAGCCGAGGTGCTGTGCGTTTTCTGATTCTTGTCTCTTTTGCTTTATTTTTTCTTTTTGCAAGGTAGTATTTCATAATTGCTTCCGACAAGGCAGTTACCCCCCGAGCACTCTGGACTCGAGTTAGGAGGATTTACCGATTTGAGGATCATATTGGAGGACAACCAGTGTTTACTTCGCTACCCCCGGTTACCAGACGGAGGAGAGTTAGGCATAGCTCACCGGTTCAGCAGTCTCCAATTCAGCAGTTACTAACTACTTCACCTGTGATCAGTCGAACTCAGTTGTCTGCTTCTACTTCAAAAAGGGAAAACACACCAGTTCTGACAGATCAGTACCCCTCGGACAGCATGGACAGCATGGAGGATATGATGCACCAACTTCAGCAAACTATCGAGAATATGCAGTTGGATGCCGCCCGCCAAGCAAAAATTGCAGCCCAGCAGGCTGAGTTGATCGCTAGGCTTCAACAGCAACAACAACCGCAACAAGCAGCAGCTTCTGCTTCACACCCACCCCCAGTCAGGGTTCCAAAACCCGGGTTGCTACTAATGTCCAGTAAAACATAGACATTCCGGCAGAGCCAGTCCTACCCCAGACTTCCAAAGCACCGGTCTACCCAACAGAGGCACCCTTTGAGTTTGAGGTCAACCCTATCGCTCTAAAAGTAAGCAAGCTTGAGAAGCTTTTCAAACGAGCTCAAGGTGTCAATTCGATTCCAGATATAGAGGATGGCTATACCGATGCAGCAGTGACCTTGCCAGATAGGTTTAAAATGCCACATATAGACCGCTTTGACTGCTAGGGTGATCCCATGGTCCACTTGCGGCTATTTTCAGATATTCTGCAGCTGATGGGCCTAACTAAACTGCAGAAGTTATCCCTCTTCGGCCGGACCTTGTCAGGTATCGCGGCCATTTGGTATGCTAAATTGGAAGATTCTATAAAGAGGAGCTGGGAAGAGATGGTCGAGGCCTTTATTGCCCAATACTCTTATAACACTCAAATCGAGGTCACAACTCGTGATCTTAAGGCAACTCGTCAAGAGCCGAAGGAGGGCTTCTCCGATTTTGTCACTCGGTGGAGGGCCAAGGCCTCCATGATGACCACCCAGCCAGCTGAAAAGGACCAGATAAGAATGGTCATCCATAATCTACAACCGAGGCTGCTACAAAAAATGATAGTCTTACCTTTACCTACATTTGCTGACCTCCATGAGATAGGGGTGCAGATAGAGGATGCGATGAAATAGGGTCTGATAGACCATGAAAAAGAGCAGCCCAAGAGGGCTTTTACATGTGGTTCAAATGTGGCTACAAGTAGTAATGCAGCTGCAAGGACCTCTGATGTAGGTATGGTCACCACCACACCGAAAAAAGCCACCCCTTTTGCCGGTACATCCGAAACCACCTCACAACCTGCAAAGCACCAACCCCGAGGCCAGAGGGTTTTCACCTCACTCTGCATGTCTCTATCTGCGGCCACGAGGGTCCTGATCAAAAAGGTGCATCTGAAGCCCCTAGAGTCGCATCCATTGCCTAATCACCTCCATTCTACACATAACCCGGCCAAGTACTGCGCCTTCCACCAGCAGCATGGTCATGATACCGACCTATGCTTTAGACTCCGTCATGAGATTCATGATCTCATTGACAACAGAGTGATAGCGCCTCCTCAAAAGCCTAACGTCACTACAAATCCTCTCCCACCACATAACCAACCCCCTTCACCCAGGTAAGTAAACCTTATCCAAACACTGGCCGTTCCATACGACCCCAGTATATACATCACCCCCTTCCACCTACCTAAGCCGGCGCTGATGGCTGTGGTAGAAGAAGGCATGCTTGAGGGCTCCTTGAGCTTAACTGAAGAGACATACAACCCATGTCGCTACATTGTGCCAACAAGTCAAGCCAGACCAAGGGTGGAATTACCGACGAGAATGGAGGTTAATGTAGTCTGGGAGGACGGACCAAGCTAGGGACTGGATGACTTAGCTGAACTCGAGGAGGACATCAGTAATCTGAATTCTTCGATGAATAAGATCTAGGGAATGTATAGATTGGCTGGTTTGATGCGAACGAATCAACGGATAACACGAGATGGCTCAGTGATGAACCAGATATTGATAAGGGGTCTCAACCAAAGCAGGAATAGCTAGAAACGGGAATTACTGCAACGGCCGAAATGGTTAATGACAAGAGAAAGTTATCGGAGAGCACCGGTACTAATAATTTTCCTCAAGAATTGGGTTTTATTTGTATAGCTGATATAGAACAGGAGGCCGCGCTGAAGCGGTTCGTATATAAAAGAACTGAGAATGATCAGAAGGCCAGAAAAGCCAAAGGCCCTGCGGGGACTGACTGTGTTGCGGATACAGGAGTGTTTACAACGGAACCGGATAGTTGCTTGTCGGTTGCCGGAGGAATGTGCTGGGAAGATGATGATTTGCATCTTGCCCACACGGATGAAGATAGGGGACAGAATCTGCCAGATGATACATGGTATGCCGGGGAAGTCGATCACATGACTCGGAGTAGGCGGTATTTTAAGCCCCACACCTGGACCAACCAGAAGCATCAGGGAAAGATAAGGAGGCAAAGAAATAGAAAGACAAACTGCTAGAAGAAGAAGCTGTACTGAAGCAGCTGAAGAAGATTCAAGCAGACATCTCCATTTGGGGATTACTCGTGGTTTCGCGGGTGCATAGACAAGTCGTCCTATCAGCAATGGATAAGGCTAAGCTCTCTATCGACACAACCCCCGAGCAGTTAGTGGGACTGGTTTTCCCAGGAGGCGCTTCACCGACTTTGACCTTTACAGATAAAGAATTGCCACCTGAAGGCTCTGAGCATAACAAACCACTATACATCTTTGTTGAATGTAAAGAGAAGTGGATACTAGTCGTCTTGGTTGATACCGGGTCTGCAATCAATGTGTGTCCGTCGCACATGGCCTATGCTATTGGCTTGAAGCCAGCAGACTTTGTACCGACGACCCAGGTGATTCGGGCTTATGACAATACAAGTCGAGAAGTGATGGGGATGGCTCGAATCAGAACGCAGGTTGGCCCGGCACAACAGAATGTTGAGTTCCACGTCTTGAATGTTCCGACCACCTTAATTTACTCCTTGGACGGCCGTGGTTACACCAAGTGAAAGTTGTCTCTTCCACTCTGCATCAGATGCTGAAGTACTCCCATGGAAAGGGGTAGCTATTGTTTTTGGAAATTCTTCTATACATCCTCCACCAGAAGTCACTACACCGGTACTGGAAATTGTACACGGCGACAAGGATGTCTTTTTGTCTGGGTTCACCTTGGCCAAGGCCCGAGTAGTGCAAGATATTTTGGCTATTGATGAGGGATTGTATGTCAGTGCTCAATCCGTTTACCTCATGAATAAGCTGCAACATGTACCCAGAATGGGATTGGGAAGGAGTGGCTGGAAGGGCGTTGCTGTGTTGGCCGAAGTGCCACATGATCCTCATACCTTTGGTCTAGGTTACACGCCTACCAAAGAGGATTGGATAAGAAAGGGAAAGGAAATGGTAGGAAGAGCCAAGGCTAAGCAAAGTGGGAGGCCCTACGAGCTTGTACATAGACCCATTCAAGGAACCCTAAACAGCCGCTTTGTCCGGGAGGGGGAAGATTTCCCATTCTGCGGCTTTCCTGAGCCATGGTTGAATTTTGAAAAGTGACGTTTGCCTAGTTTTGAGATCTTCTTCGACCTATAGTTGCAAAGGGATCAAGTTACAGAAGAGCAGACTAATCTACTAGCTGAAGTTGAACAGTGTACAGAAAATGAGTCCGATAGCATAGAACTTGAGATAGGAGCAGCACTGGCTTGTCTGCTCTCGGATTCTCAGATCAAACCAGAGAGCATGGGGGATGACTTCTCTGTTTCCATTATTAGGGATCAATCAGCTATGAACCCTTCTATCGACATTCTGGATGCATCTATCGCACCCTCCCTCATTTGGCAGTTTGAGGAGGGCTTTTTTGTCCAACAGTTCTGAATCAGGTAGTGAACCGGAATCTAATTCCACAGAGTCTGTGGAGTCTGAATCAGATTCTAGTTCTTCTGAGGCGGAGTCCGGTATTCCTAGGGTTGATAACCCGGATGCCGTTGTTTTGTCCAAGTTGTCTTTTTCCTTTCTTTTGAGTCGGTTGTAACCGAGGAATTGGACGAGCTGGAAGTTGTGAATGAGAATGGTACCACTGCTGTTTCTGAGTACTTTTCTGTGCCACTTGTGTATTGCATGGATCATGAATTTCAAAATTTTGATAAAAACGACGAGGAAGGAATTCCTCTGGTTTTAAAACGTTTGATTGATCGAGAGGAGGAGAGGTTTGTAAAACCCTTGGTTGATGAAATCATTTCAATTAATGTGGGTACTGAGAAGGATCCGCATCTGGTCCAGATCGGGTCCACGTTGTCTTCGGAGGAACGCGAGCGCTTAGTCGCTTTATTAAAAGATTTCAAAGATGTTTTCGCGTGGTCCTAAAAAGACATGCCTGGAATCAATCCTGAGATTGTGCAGCACCGGATCCCTCTTGACCCTGAGGCCCGACCCGTCAAGCAGAAGCTTCAGAGAATACGCCTGAATTGGGCTTTGAAAATTAAGGAAGATGTCACCAAGCAAATAGATGCAGGGTTCTTACTTGTATCTGAGTATCCTATTTAGTTGGCCAACATTGTTCCGATGCCGAAGAAAGATGGCAGAATTCAAGTGTGTGTGGATTTTAGAGATCTGAACAAAGCTAGTCCGAAGGAAGACTTTCCTTTACCGCACATCGACAAATTGGTAGACTTCACCGCAGGCCATGCGTTGCTCTCCTTTATGGATGGATTTTCCAGGTACAATAAGATCTCGGTGGCACCTGAGGATAGGGAGAAGACTGCCTTCACCACACCGTGGGGAACCTACTGCTACAGGGTGATGTCGTTCGGTCTGAAAAATGTTGGGGCTACTTATCAACGAGCTGTAACCACGATCTTGCATGATATGATCCACAAAGAGGTTGAGGTGTATGTGGACGACATGATTGTCAAATCCAAGGAAAGAGAGGGCCACTACACCGCCTTGAAGAAAATTTTCCAACGGATCAAGGAATATCGGTTGAGGCTGAATCCACAAAAATGCACTTTTGGTGTCACAGCAAGGAAAATGCTAGGGTTCTTGATTACACAAAGGGGCATTGAGGTCGATCCTTCCAAAATCAAGGCCATTCTAGAAATGCCACCACCAAGGACTGAAAAAGAGGTACGAAGCTTTCTGGGTAAAGTGCAATTCATAAGATGGTTTACTGCAAAATTAACCTTGACTTGTGACCACTATTTGGTCTCCTGAAGAAAGGAAAGAAGTTCCAATGGGATGACCGACGCCAGGTTGCTTTTGAGCAGATCAAACAGTATCTATAGAACCCACCCGTGTTGTCTCCGCCAGAGCCGGGGAAGCCGTTGATTTTGTACTTGTCAGTAACCGACACGACATTGGGTTGTATGCTTGCGCAAGAATCTGAGGATAGAGTGGAGAAAGCCATCTATTACCTGAGCAAGAAGATGCTGGAATATGAGACCCGTTACACTCCGCTTGAGAAGGCTTGCTTGGCCTTGGTATGGGCTACCAGGAAGTTGAGGCACTACTTGTTAGCTCACTCCGTAATTCTGGTTTCAAGATTGGATCCTATCAATTATCTCTTCAAGAAACCAGCACTTACGGGTAGGCTAGCCCGTTGGTTGCTTCTTCTCTCCAAATTTGATTTGAAGTATATGACTCACAAGTTTGTGAAAGGGAAAGCGGTAGCAGAGTTCCTAGCCGATCACCCAGTGGAGGGAGACGAAGCAGTAGAGTATCTATTCCTGGATGAGGCTATTCTGCAGGTTGAAGAAGAGATTTGGACTATGTACTTTGACGGAGCGTCTAACTAGTACGGTTATAGGATAGGGGTATTGCTGATAGCACCCGACAATTCATATATACCTTTAGCTTTCAAACTCTGGTTCAATGTATCAAACAACGAAGCAGAATACGAGGCATGTATCGCTGGCTTGGAAGCTGCCCTAGAACTAGGGGCAAAACGGTTAGACGTTATTGGAGACTCGAACCTGGTTGTGTCTTAAGCAAAAGGAGACTGGAAGGTTAAGGAAGAAATGATGAAAATCTATCACCAAACCTTGGATGTTCTCATTCCCAGGTTTGAGAAGCTAACCTTCACGCATCTATTAAGAGAGAACAACAGGTTCGCTGACGCTTTATCAACTCTATCTTCCATGATAGACATCCCTTTGGGAGTCCAGATGCGTCCAATCATTATTGAACAGAGGTATGTGCCGGCCTACGAGCTGATCGCCGCAATAGAAGAAGTACAAGATCAGAACCCTTGGTATCATGATATCTGGAACTTCTTGGAAAATGAGGCTTATCCACTAGGGGCAAATGCCAAAGATAAAAGGGCAATACGGCGAATGGCTACTCAGTTTATCATCTGCGAGGGTAAATTGTACAAACGAGGCCATCTGGGAATGCACAAGCTGTGTGTTGATGAAGAAGAGTCGAAGCGCCTAATGGAGGCCATCTACGGAGGAGAGTGCGGATCGCACATAAGTAGAGTGATGCTAACTCGAAAAATTCTCAGACAGGGTTATTACTGGTCAACCACGGAGGAGGATTGTATTGGTTTTGTTCGGCAATGCCACAAATGCCAGATCCATGCAAATCGCATGAATATCTTGCCGTCGAAGCTGTACAACATGACTTTACCA
Source organism: Camellia japonica (assembly GCA_030407325.1). Classification (NCBI taxonomy): domain Eukaryota; kingdom Viridiplantae; phylum Streptophyta; class Magnoliopsida; order Ericales; family Theaceae; genus Camellia; species Camellia japonica. The sequence continues at coordinate 107,262,029 of JAPPVO010000024.1, read as the reverse complement.
TGGCCATTTTCAATCTGGGGAATTGATGTTATTAGGGCAGTTACACCGAAAGGTTCGAATGGGCATGAGTATATCCTGGTGGCAATCGACTATTTTACAAAGTGGGTCGAGGCCCAATCCTATGCAGTGCTGAAAGCATCACACGTAGCCAAGTTCATCAGAAATAACATCATCTGTCGTTATGGGGTCCCGAATGAGATCATCTCGGACAATGGTTCCCACTTCAAGAAAGAAGTGATCGACTTGTTGGAGAAATACAATATGGCTTTTCATAAGTCATCCACATATTAGCCACAAACCAACGGAGCTGTTGAGGCCGCCAACAAGAACATCAAACACATTCTACAAAAGATGGTGGAAACTGTAGGGACTAGCTAGACAAACTGCCATTTGCTCTTTGGGGCTACAGGACATCAATTCGGACTCCGTATTCTCTAGTTTATGGGATGGAAGCTGTTCTGCCGATTGAAGTTGAGGTTCGTCGCTGTGAGTTATGGCTGAGTGCTAGATAGCAGAAGAAGATTGGCAGTAGAGCAGGTTCGAGGAAATTATGTTGTTCGACGAGAGGACGCTGAAAGCACTGTACCACATCCAAAGTTATCAATGCAGAATCGCCAAGGCTTTCAACAAGAAAGTTAAGTCCAAGAATCTTAAAGAAAGGGATTTGGTGCTCAAAGACAACCAAACTCCCATCCATGACCCTAGGGGCAAGTTCAGACCTAATTGGACTGGTCCTTACATCATCAAATCTATTTGGTCGGGTGGAGCTGTCATTCTTATGGACTTAGATGGCCTCGAATTCTCCCAATCAATCAACATGGACAAGTTGAAGAAATACTACCCTTGAGTGGCTCGCTAGGCCGAAAACCTGAAACGGCAACCTAGGCAAAAAGTTAGAGCACGAAAATTTGAAATAAGAAAAACTGAGCTCGCAAGTTTGAAAACCCAGAAAGGGCAGCCTTGGCAAAAGTTAGAGCGTAAAATGAGAGTGTTAATACCCGAGTGAACTCGAACCGAACTACGTAAGGCTTGATTCCCATCTTCGAGATACGTAGGCAACTTCATTCTGAAGTCCAGCCATAAACACTTCCAAATCAACTGTGTCCATGAGATTGTTTTGGTCATCTTTGTCTTTTCTGCATCCAAGAGTTCGGTTGTGATCTTCACTATGAGAGTTGGTTACAGTGTAGTGCTCTTCAGACAAGGGGCAACTTTCCATTTGCTAGATTTGGGGTTGTACATCTCAAGGATAGATTCTGAGTGTGTCCAGTTGTGATCCTTTTCGAAAATGGTTTTGAAAAGTTTTAGTAAAAGTTGATTTTGTTCAAATTAATATTTTTACAACATAAACCATTTTTGGACCAAAAGGAAAATTTTCAGTACCCACAACCTTCAATTTCATTGATTTCAATACAAATTTCTCCAACTCATGATACAAATCAAAGTTGCTTCTTATTACATTCAAAAGGAAAACTTGAAAGTCAGATCAAAAAAATAAACTTGGGACATAGCTAAGTCAGGTGTTCCTGCGTCCCCTCCCAGAGCTCGTAGAAACTTCAGATGCTAAAGTAGGCCCGATTTGCGCCTCATCTTCAAGCCAAGCTATGCATTCGCCAGAAAGGGCACAACTTGGGAGTGGGAGCTTGAAGTTCTCTTGTCCTCCAAGCAGTGGGATATCGAGCTAGTTGTGAACCTCGGATCAGAAATGGAGCCGAGTACTCTACTCCCTCTTCTGGGCAGGTCTAGTCATCTCTGAACTAACGCCTGAACCTGAATGGAAAGTAGAAGACACAGTGTGTCAAGCTAATCAACTGAATACCAGGTTGTCGGAACATGCTGTGGCTCATCTCAGGCAGATCAAACCAGGGGCAACGCCAAGCAATGTCAGCAGCAGATCTGTTACACATCCAATGACACCACCATCCCTCGTTTGGGAAATCAACTAGCCGTTGGCGAAAGAAATAGCCGCGCGCTGAATATGCAGGGCAAGAGTCCACTACTTTCAACCTGTCCACGAGCCATATTTGGGGAGGGATGAAAAATAAGAGAGATTAAAGAATAGAGAGATGTATGTGGAGAGAAAAAATGAGAAAAGGGTTTAGAGAGAAAAACAGAGCCTGAGGGCCGAGTGATGTGAGAAACGCATGTGAAACAGGGTGGGAAGCATTACCTACCAAAGTAGTGGACTTCTTACGAACTTGGTTGTCTCTCGATGATGAAAAGCATCCAAGCCCATCAAAGTTTCGGCTAGTGTTAAGCCAATGCAACTCTTTCCCTCTTTTAAGCCTTGGGCCACTTCGATTAAGCGAATGCTAGACCCTCCGAAGCCAGGGGCAAGTAGAAAATGAGCTAACATACATAAGCAGAGGCCATGCTACCAAAAACTTTGCCAAAGATGGTCGCCGCGGTCGCCGGCATCAGAAAATCGGTGAATGAGACTGGGAATTTCTAGTTCTCCGTTGTGAACCAAGGATCAGACATCATGTAAAGTGAGCCCACACATTCTTCCTAAAGCCTGGATGTGGCTGAAACGGGACTGGGGAAAAATTTCCTCGTCCTGCCGGGATTCCATCAGAACTTGGAATTCTTCAATTGTGGGGCATATCTCTTGTCTCCCAAAGCTGAACACATGTGTAACCGGGTTCCAACATCTAGCCGCGGCATGAAGGAATGGAAAACACAGCGGGGTACAACTTAGCGAGAATAGTGCATTTATCCTGAAACCCCGAAAATTCACTTTTCTCGAGCCATCTAAAGTCGCAATCCAAGATGAGAGTTTTTCGGTGAAAAATGGCTCCATTTGTGGCAAAAACAAAGCTGGAATGAAGAAACTATGAAGTCCCAACTTTTGTAAAAGATAAGGCACTGAGTGGAAGACAGGTGGCAGCAATCTGGAGGCCCCTTGTAAAAATGGCCGACTGGCTAATTAAGGTAGCCAATCGGCCACCTTTAGTAGCCGACCGGCCACTTTAGTGGCCGATAGTCACCACCAAGTGGCCGACAGCCCCTATGTGCCCAGCAGACTTCCTTTGGTCTTCCTGTGTGTTAAGAGTGCTAAGAACCTGTGTTTCATTCTGCTCTAGATGCATTTTGCTGCCTTCTTTTAGTAATTTTGCTTAGTCACTCTCAAGTTTGTTTCAGTTTGTTTATCGAGTTGTATTTGTTTCGTTTATCGAGTTGTTTTGTTGTTGCTTATCGAATTGTATTTGTTTCGTTTATTGAGTTCTTGTTTTGTTTATCGAGTTATTGCATTAGTTGTTATTTGAGTTGTTTTACTCTGTTTGTTATGTATTGGTCAGTTCACTACCTGACTAAGTAATTGTCAAGACAATGTACAATATTCAATTTCCATCAATCCCGTTTTTGTGTAAAATGGTGCAATGCGATGCTCGGATATAAAATGCAACACGTTTTCATCAAAAAAGTTGTTTTTATTCCAATTATGGTTTCTTTTTACAGAAGTACAAGTTTTAAAGAAAATAAAACTGTCTAAGGCTGTACAATGTGCTAACACTACTAACAAAAAAAAGAGAAACAAAGCAAAAACACATGAATCAACACCGGCTATTTCAAGCTCTAGAGGCCCTCTTCGTCCTCTTCCTTAACGGAGCGGACTCTGCAGAGCTATCCCCATCCGCGCCACTGTCTGAATCCGATGCAGAACCGGAACCGGAGTCGTCATCCTCTACATCTGAACCTGGCTCAGCCTCATCTCCACTAGCGGAATCTAAGTCAGCATCATCGTCTCTACTCTCGGATGACTCGTCATGCTGATTGCCAGTCTCATCGATCTCACTGGTCTTATCATCATCGCGCATGATAGGCTCCCGACGTCTCCCTCGGCCTCGTGCCAAAACCTATCTTTCTCTCCCTGCTGCTGGAGGGGGCGCTAATGGTTCTGCCGGTAGAGGTGTGACCTGAAAAGGCAGTTTGAATATATCAGCCATAGTATGTGTATCATATGCAAGTATGGTGTGCAGAATGAGTACATATAGAAGTCAGATACGGTATGTGAATGCAATGTGTCAGATGTGATCTATACATGGAGTGTATCAGTGCAGTGTGGGGAAATGTTCAGTTGGGATGTCAATTTCAGTATATCAGCAGAAATATGATAACCAAAATGCAAGAAAACTAAAAAATTACCTGAATACCGTGGGAGCCGAGTATTAACTCCCTCCTCAAAATCATGCCCTCGAATGAGGCCAACATCTTGAGTAACCCCTCGATGTACTTTGTGGAGGGCTACAAATGCAAGTTGAAATGATCAGTGTCCGGAATGAATGAATGTCCGAGTATCTGAGCGAGATTGGAAAAATGAAATCTGTAATACATAGCGGTGGTGAATTAGGTGTCCTAACATATCGGTGACCAGGCAACGGAGGCCCAATCGGGATTTGATAAGGCTTTCCAGAGTATCGCCAACCTGTCAGCTCGGTCGGAAGCTCTGGCCATCCAAAACTCTGCCTAGTAGGAGGCATCCCTCTAACCCTGCCCCTCGGTGCTCAGGCCCTGCTCATCGAAGGGACATCAACTGCCCTCCCTAAATGAGCATGAATACCTGTCAAAGGAGGCATGAGGTACGTCTGGATATAAGTCGTATAGTCCCCCTCCTCAAGGAAAAAGTCTGCATCTCCACTCCGTATGAAGTCAATGATCTCCTGAGAGGAGAGACTCTCTGTAGCTCGCATGGAAGGCGGAGGTGGTAAGGGAACCGACTGTAATGGCACACCTAGCGTCTGGTGCATGAAGCGCTCACCTAGGAACCAGGCTCGGCCTACTGGTTCCTCAAGCATGAGCCGATACCAGGAGGTGCCCCAAGCGTCGGCGAACTGAAATCTAACACCCTCTGGCATCATCGCCCAAGGTTGCCACGTGATCTGCAGACAGCAAATACATAGATTGATTAGTTGTCATTGGATATGCAATATGAATTGGAGTTGAAAGCAGAAAGAACTGTGAGTTTTGAGTTACCTCTGCTGCCCTCACTGTATCGAAATACCTGCAGAAAAATAAAAGGCTCTCTCGGGTCCTTGGCTGACATCTCCCGTCATACCGGTGAGAGTATGGCACCCCAAGAGGCATCTCGACCTCCGGCCTGGAGCAAGCGTCGGGAAATAGGCATACACCCACAGCTGTGTAAAAAGAAAGAAGGCGATAGTTAGTATACAATAGATAAACACAGATAATACAGAAAGCAGAGTATGTGTGCAATGTCCAGATAAATGCAGAATACAGAGAATACAGAATACAGAGAATGCAGAAAGCAAGGTGTGTAGTACAGTGTACAGAAAGTGCAAATGCAGAGCAGAAATCAAACTATGTATATACAGTGTATAGAAAGTGCAAAGCAGAAAGCACAGCAGAGAATGTAAAGCAGAAAAGTAAAGCATACCTCCCAGGCTCTCCAATAGCTGCTAACTCTGTTTCCGCTCCTGCGGAAGGTCGAGCTCATGTAACAGTACAGGGTAGCGAGGCTAGCTCCGCCCCAGTCGTAATGCTGGACCTAGGATAAGTCCACCAAAGCACTTAGAAGATATAGCCTAACTGTGTTCGCCCTGTCAGCGAATAAGGTAGTGCCAAAGAGGAACATCAAGAAACCTCGAGCATACTGCTCGGTTTCCTCTTGGGTCGCTGATGTCGTCCCTCTGTAGTGATCTGCAAACAAGGTATAGCGGACCATCCCTAATCGGAAGATAGATGGGTGTGCCCCCAGCAAATAGATCCAGGCAGCCTCCCACTCGCCCATGTCAGTATCATATAGGATCGGCCAGCCTCCTACCTCGATGCCCATCAACATGGCAAAATCATATGGGGTCATCGTCAAATCCCTACTGGTAGAGAAATGGAAAGAGTTGGTGGTACCCCACCATCTCTCTACCAGTGCGCTCAGGAGGGTCCTGCTCGCCATGAGGTGCGACAGCACCATGCAGAACAAACCAAACCCCGCCTCGTCGACGATCTGACAGACACCATCGGGGAAGTCCATGTACCACTCCCTCTTTGATGTGGACCCATACCCTCGAGTAAAGCGAGAGTCTACCTGTGTTCAGAATGAGCAGAAGAAATACAGTGCGAGAACGTGTTCAGAGTAAGCAGATGAAAGGCAGTATAAAAAATACCGTGTGTACATGTGTTCAGAATAAACCGATGAAATACAGTGCAAAGGTGTGAGCTATGCAGGAAATGTAAAGTACATCGTGAAAAATATAAGAATACAATGTATACCTCGGTGGCGCCATGAGACAAGTGAGACTCTGGCTCTTGCAACAAGAGATTTGCTGGAGCGCCTCGTGCAAATCCGCTGAAATGACGGACTGTATCTCTCCGGGTCGAAAGGTCAGACTCTAGGCAGTAATGGTATGTACTCGGGATCTCCCTCCATCCCTGGTGAACCTCCCTCGTGAGGAATGTCGTCTACCATCTGGAAAGAAGGTGAGAAAGTAAGCGAAAATGAGCAAAATAGGTGGAAAATACCAAAAGTCAACTCTCGAAAAGAGAAAATGGGAGAAAAAGTCAGAGCCTGGGAAAAGGCATCAAACTTAAGATAAACTTGAGGGAAACAAACCTCAAGTGGCAAAATTGGAGAAAAAAGCTCCGAAAACAAATTTCAATCGATTCAAAACGAAGGAAATCAAGGGGTTTTAGCAAATCAACTTCGCGTGGGGCGTTGGAAAACGCATATAAAGCATGGATCTAGGAGGAAAAAGTGTCTAGGGATGAAGATGAGGTATTTTTGGCACTATGGGTGTGAGGAAATGTGACTTGGAAAGGTGTATTTAAAGATCTCCATGCAAAAAGACCAAAATGGCCCAGATTTGCCACAAGTGGCCAGCCGGCCAGTTTTTCTGGCCGACGGCCACCTTAAGTGGCTGACAAACTCCTCAACTGGCCGACACTATCTAAAAGTGGCCAATAGGCTTCTAATGTGCTCCCTGTGTGTTTTTATGTTGTTTTGTGTCCTTGGCTCTCTAGAAAGTGCAAGAAAAGTTCACTTTTCAGCTCAAAGTGTCTCTGCGGAAGTTTCGAACCATGTCTTTGATGCATGACTCATCCTTAGCCAGCATGAACGAGGTGTATCCTTTTGAAATATATTGTAACTCCTCCGAGAGGTAAATCGGAGGTTGCAACTGAATCGGTTCTATTAAGGCACATTCTTTTTATCATTATACAGAACGCGTGTTTCTTTATTTGGTATTTAGCATCGAACATGCTATTGATGTTGCATTGAATATGCATCGTTATTATTGTGCGTAGAATGTGTATGCTGCGTTGCATTGCACTACACATGTTCTCATGTTTGCATAGAATATTCATGCCACGTTGTATTGCATTGTACATGCCCATACATTCGCATGGAAAATGTTCGTACCTATTGCATTGAACATGCATTTTGGTGTTGTATAGAATATGCTCTCGCTTGCGCTGCATAGAATATGCTTCTGCTTTGTTTCTTGCATGTTGTGCATGAAATATGCCTCTAACATTGTGTCATGGTTATTCGTCTTGCATAGAACATGCATTCTTATTGTATTGTACCTGTCAAGTTTCTTTCTTATGCAAGCACAATATTGTATGTACGGTTCATTCAAAGCTGATGCAACCAGACGATATTGTATGCACGGTTCATTCAAAGGAACTCTAGGTAAGATCATTCCTGTCCTTTGAACCCCTCGTTGGTTAGAAACACTCGGGTACGCCCGGTGTTTACGCCACTCCCTTTTTGGTTAGAAACACTGAGGCGTGTCCCCGATATTTATACCACCCTTCCGGTTATAAGTGTTTAGAACATGTTCCGATGTTTATACCGCCTTGTTTTGGTTAGAAACATTGGAATGCGTGCCCGATGTTTATACCGCCCTTCCGGTTAGAAGCGTTTGGAACGTGTTCCGATGCTTATACCGCCTTGTTTTGGTTAGAAACATTGGGGCGTGTGCCCGATGTTTATACCATCCCCTGGTTAGAAGCGTTTGGAACGTGTTCCAACGCTTATACCTTGCTTTGGTTTAAAACATTGGGACGTGTGCCCGGTGTTTATACCACCCCCCTGTAGACGCGCCCGAATTAGGCTTACTACTACAGTTCGAACTCAATGTCACGGTTCTGAATCTAATCTCGCAAAGTGCAATGCAAGACCGATAAATCACCAAAGAGTCCAAATCCGGCAAATCGTTTTGGAAAACTGATTTTTATAAAGAAGTGTCAAACATGGACTGCTTTGCCAGATACAGAGTCGCCACCTAAATATTTTATTTTGGGAGAATTTAAGAAACCCTGACTTGTGCCTAAGGCCACGTGTCCGTCATCACCAAAGTTGCCTCGGCTCGGGAACTTGGGTACGATTGGGGAAGGTCATCTATGAGCACCCCCGCTCGCCCGATCAAAGATCGGCCTGTACTAAACATGATATCTTGTTTTTGAAAACACATGTGCTCTTATTCCGGTTAATTAGCTAGTCTTACTATGTGATGCGCACAACACACAAGTATAGACTAGATCGCCTAATTTGGAACGAAGCATCGCATATCCATTTGTTTGGAAATGGTTTGGAGTTTGCTACTCGTAAGTAGGCTAAAATGCGGATTTTAATGAATTGTTCTAATTCAGGTAATCCAACCTTCACCCACAGGCATTCAGGCAGTTATATTAAATAAGCAATTAGTCTCATGGCAAGCATGTTTTCATGGTAGCATTAACACACATGCAGTATGCTAAAGCATAAACACTTACAGTGTACTCCAAGCCAAAACAAAGAATTAGTTAGAAATCATGTATGATCCTAGTTCATGTTAAAATGGCTAATGCAACACATGCGAAAATGTGACTAAAATAGGCTCAGCTATTCTAGAATGGCATATGAAATGCAACTTGATACATGTATTCAAATTGGAATTGAAATACAATGCAGTTAGTATGATGCACCGAGCCCGGTGCATGCAATACAGATGAATGAATGCACGCATGCGAGCATATGGTATGCTAAATGAGATATGCCCTAAAATTAACCATCGTAAGCGGTTAAGTAAAAGGGAGAAAGAAATGGAGGTTGGAAGACATGCATCACACTCACACACGCTTATTACAACACTTGGCCCTCTCAAAGGAGAGACCGAATAAGAAGCTAACTAGCTAATCTAAGCTAATTAAACTAATTATTACAGAACGAATTAATTAACTAATCCTGGTTAACTAATTATTACAAAACGAATTGAAATAGCTAAACGCATTAACTATTAAAGGTACAGACCAAAGCAAAACCTAGCTATCTAAGCATGGCAGCTAAGGAAAGCGATAAATCAGGAGCCTCAGAGGTAGAGGAATGCATGCATGTCCGGTCGCCTCGTTCGGAAATCCAATGCGATGCCCCGATTTGCCTATGTTTTCATTTGTTCTCAGAAACTTGCACCAAGCTCCAGAAAGATGAAACTCCACCTTAGGAATCCTCTGGGAGGGTGGCCAACCACTTTTGGTCTCTAGAAACACCTGCCGACCACTTTTTGTTGTTGAAAACCAAGAAAAGTGGTCGGCCAGCTACTTTTTCTGGCTGGCCAGCCAGTTGTTGCTGCTGAATCCCAGTTTTCTACAACAGAGAGCAAGAAAGGGCATGGCAATGTATTTGCAAGATATGTGTGCACAACCACCCTCCCTATCATGTCATGTACTCAAGGAGGTGTGGTTCTCGACCCTCGGGCCACCAATCGCACATTTCCATGCATGATGGCCGAGAGGCGAAGTTGCACAATTCAATATGGAAATGAGTGCACAAGTGAACACATAAAGCCTAAAACTCTATCATGGATGATCAAGAGCGTCGGCGACCGGGAATTAAGGCACGTTTCATCACTTGAAGTATGAAACGTCCCTCGTTTCCCGTGTTTGTACTAACACCTATTCCAAACAACAATGCAAGCAACATGGCAAACATGCAATGTGACTTAAACATGCAAATATGCAACTACATGGCATACTCAATGCAATGTGATCATGGCATACTCAATGCAAATAACAACATAACATGCACAACGTATTGTAACATGGTATACACAATGCACAATGGCCTTAAACCAAAATGGATAGGCCTCAGCCATGTCCAAATCAGTGGCCATTGGTGATGAAATGAAGGCACATAAAGCAAGGCATGCATGCACAATGCATTGGCCATCAAAGAGGCCAAAGAGCACAGCTCCCAAGAGTGCTCAATCAGTGACAAAAATGAAAGTGTAACAACACTAAGTGCACTGAAATGAAGCAAGAAATGATGCCAAATCATTCAAACAACATAAGTAAAGCATGCTAGGGTCCTAAGGCATAAAGCTAGCAAAGAGCAACACAAAGGAGGCATGCAATACATGGCACAAATGCATGAACTGAGCATGGACAAAGCTTAAGTGTGTCAAAATAAGGACCTAAACATGCTGAGATGAGGGCTCAAAGACCTAGGCATGCGAGCATACGAGCTAGGCCATAAGCTAGGCAAACATGGACAATACTCAAAGGCATTCAAAACATGAATGAAGTGGGAACATAAGCATGCTATAAGCTCTGAAATGTCATGTTAGGTGATGCCAAATCATGTACATAACACAAATAAAGCATGCAATGGTGCCCAAAGCTTGAGGCAAGCAAGAGCACTTGTACTATAGCTATGCAAAACATGAAGCGTATGGCAAGGGAAACCTAAAACAGTCCTAGCACATGTTAGAATGAGTCTAAAACATGCATGGAAGTAGGCCAAAATATGCTAGCATAAAGGGGCAAAAGGCATGGTGAATGTAAGGCAAATAAGGTGGATTACACTACACCTATTAGGACCAAGCATGGTATGACTTAAGCAACAAAAATCAGAGTTATATCATGGCATAATAACCCCAAATAACCACTGAAATGATGGCTCGCAAGCTATGGCATGAAGGCATACGCAATGTTTCATGTTAAGGCTTTCATGTTAAGGCATAAAGGGGCAAACCCTCCAACGCATTGAATGGATGACAAATGCAAGAACATGGCCATGAAATATGAACTGAAATCACATTATGAATGATGCCAAATCATTAGAATAGGCCAAGTAGAGCATGCTAGTGGACTCAATACACAAAGTTTACAAGCAAGATTGAACCAAAGCTATGTAAAGCAAGTCATGGATGACCAAGACAATCAAAATCAGAGCTAAAGAATGTTAAAACATGGACAAAAGCTTCAGGAAGTTAAGCCAAAAGCATGCTAAAATGACATGTCACAACATGATGCATGTTAGGCTATTTCATGGAAATGCACTACAAGTGCATGGAGCATGCAAAGGCTAACCAAACCAAACCTAAACAGAGGTATGGCATGGTAAAACAAGCCCAAGAACATGCTGAAATGGACAACATAGGCTAGAATGACATGTTACTTCATGGAGCATACAAAGCTAGTGTGTGTGATTTACACTACAAGTGTATAAGGCATGCATGGAGTGACCAAGACAAGTAAAAATAGTGGTATGCCATAGCAAAATAACCACAAATACATGCTAAGACATGGTCAACATACACTTAACAAAGGTGCTCAAACATGAGGCATATGAAGCTAGTATTGAAGACAACAAGGAGAGGGGATGGCCCTCTCCTATCTAGGACTTCAAAACACCATCCCCACCACTAAAATCCATTTGGATTTTAGTGGTGAGAAGGCCAATACAAGGTGGTCCCAAAGCTCACAAAAAAGGCTAAAAAACAAGTCCAAACAAGGCCTAAGAGGGGGTAAACAACCCCAAACACAAAAGTGACCTTAAACAAAGATCAAAAGCATGCAAAAACAGAACTTTTATCAGTTATAGGTTAAGCTCAAAACAGCATGCAAGATAGGCTAAAAGCTTAAGCAAGAAAGGGGGATTTAAAGGTCAAAAGCTCACCCTTGAAGACCCTCTTTATGACTGCAACTCCAGCAGTCTTTTTGAACTTAATCCAGTCCAAGAACACCAAAAACAACCTCAAGGAGCCTCAGCAACACAAGCAAGGTGTTTAAGTGTGTGTTTGTGCACAAAACTAAGACAAATCTACACTTTTGAACACAAAAATGAAGCAAACAAGGCAATATAGATACAACACTATATCTATCCTCTTCCCTCAGATTTTCTGAACCTGGAGGAGGGAGGAGGAGCCTCTCTCTTATAGAGAAGGAAAGGCAAAGCTTCTTGGAGAAGCTAAGCCTCAAACAAATCCCTCCATACACGTGTATGGAGGATGGCCCTAACGTCCTCCAACTGTGCCACCTGGAGGAAAATATCTCCAAAAAGGTGCCAAAAAGCAGCCGACCACTTGAAGTGGTCGGCCTGCTAGTAAAAGTGGTCGGCTGACCACTTTAAGTGGTCAACCAGAGTAAAAACTGGTCGGCTATAGGTGGGAGAGGTCAACACACTAAATGCAAGGTGGTGGTATGGTGGCCGACCAGAAAAGATGGTCCAAAGACCAAGAAAGCCAGTTGTCCGACCAGAAAACTGGCTGGCAGAAGGAAAAGTGGTCGGCCAGAAGAAATACTAGTCTCCCACCCTTGTGCCACCTTCCAAACAAGGAAAACAAGGTTTGTACCAAAAACAAACCAAAGCAGATGCAAGACGAGAAATCAGGAGGCAAAACACGCGGCCAAAAGCCCCGAAAACTAGCTGACAAGCATCAAAAGTGGTATGCAACCACAAAAGTGGTCTCCCATACCATAATGTTCCTCTAGGCAGAGGCAACAAGGTGTGGTTCAAAAACCACGCCAAACGGAGAATGTTAAGCGGCCCCGGGACAAGGCACACGGCGGAAGGCTCCGAAAACCGGAAACTAGTCTCCAAACGGGAAAAGTGGCCTACGACCATGAAAAGTAGTCTACGACCACAGAGAGATGGTCTACAAGACCTCTCCCTCCCTCTGGGAAGAGAAAACAAGACTTGGTCCACAAACCGAGCCGAAGCACAAAAGAGCTCAGAGGTGCGGAAGCAAGGCTCTCAACCAAAACTCCGAAATCTGAAAACGAGCACAACATGCACCATCACCGAACGCTCAATCGATGACGTCTGAGTCTTAAGGTCAGTTAAAAATGGGGTGTCTACACCCCCTGGTTAGAAGCGTTTGGAATGTGCTCCAATGCTTATACCTTGCTTTGGTTAGAAACATTGGGACGTGTGCCCATTGTTTATACCACCCCTCTGGTTAGAAGCGTTTGGAACGTGTTCCGACGCTTATACCACTCTCTTGCTTTGGTTAGAAACATTGGGGTGTCCCCGATGTTTATACCACCCTTCCGGTTAGAAGCGTTTGGAACGTGTTCCAATGCTTATACCGCCTTGTTTTGGTTAGAAACATTAGGACGTGTTCCGATGTTTATACCACCCTCCGGTGTTTGCACCGCTCTCTTTTCCCTCTCTCGCATAACGCGTTAGGACGTTTTGTGTCACGCCCCCGAACTCGCCCCTAAAAGTTCGGGCATTACCTATTCAGAAACAGACACTTAACCTGATATATCTATCATATGGGGCCTGAACGGAAGCATTTAAAATCAAATAATAACATATAATATCCATTGAGCTATCACTGCTATGCCAGGATCACAAATAGAACATAAGGTAGATAAACATACAGTGACGAGCATCTGAAAATTTAGCTATGTACATATACACATATAGACTCAGCCCCCAAAATTGGGCGTAACACAAAAATTGAAAGATAAAAAAATCACATGCATCTCAACCTTAGTCAGACACACTGGGTACAAAACCAAAGCTTAGCAAACCTCCACGAAATGAGCGGCCATCATCTAAGTGCCTCGACCCTCAGGGTTGACAAAAGAGGAATAGAGGCCACGGGTTAAGATTGACCTCTAGGTTAAGTGCCTACAGAAACAAACATAACAAAATGTGAGCCAAGCTCAGTGAAAAATAGTACATAAACAATTCAATGCTCAACTTGAATTATAATACATATCAATGCATATATAAATAAGAGGTCATATGGTTAATTTGATTTTGTACCAATGTCAGAATGGCCTTGGGTTCAATCTTAAATAGAGTGGCTTTAAGCCCTTAACAGAGTGGCATGAAGCCCTTAAATAGAATGACATTAAGCCCTTAAACAGAACGGCATTAAGCCCTTATACATGCATATATGAGCTCAAGAGGTGGCTCGCACGGATTCTGGAGGTGACTCGCATGGCAGCACTTAGTTCCGTGCAGCACTTTGTTTCATATTAACAGATCATACAGAATGGCCATAGGCCTCACAGACGTCACAGAACGACCATAGGCTTCACAGATGTCACAGAACAGTCATAGGCCTCACAGATGTCACAGAATGGCCATAGGCTTCACAGATGTCACAGAACGGTCATAGGCCTCACAAATGGCTTTAAGCCCAGTTCAAATATGTATGGACTCAAGAGGTGGCTCGCACGGATTCTAGAAGTGGCTCGCATTGCAGCACTTAGTTCCATACAGCACTTTGTTCTATACCAGAAATCATTAGGTTTTAAAGACCGAACCATCCATATCATGTCATAACATAGCATAACCGGAACAGATAAACAGAAATGAAGTCATACATATCATAAACAGAAATCAGAGTTCATGCTTGATTATACATGGTACATCCAATAACGCTAACAATTCAACATAGAGCATACTTGTTAGTTCCATAACGGAACTTCCGCTACCGGAAACTTGTAACATACTTGAACCACGGTATTATTACCCCCGGGTAAGGGCCTTGTGCTAAGGATGTCATGAATACTTTTATATATACGGACAATCATTCATTAATTCAAAACATAACATCTCAAAAAATAGAGCATTTCTTATCATATCATGTCATTACAGTACGCTTAACAAAGACAGAACAATTTACATTCTAACGTGGGTTACATAATGATGTTAAACCTTTGCATTCATTTCGTAGCTTCTAAACGACCTCGGATCCATACGTAACACAACAGAATAATCTTGGATTCACACAGATACATTGTTCAAGGATGAACATAAGTTCCATTTATTCTTTAAGAAGAAGTAACGTAGTACGCTGATGAATAACAGAGGGTTAATATTCGTTATTGACAGAACGAAAGAATTCCAAAGTCATACCAGTGTACGCAAATCTTTCAACGTTCATATAAATTCACATTGATTTCTAATCGTCATAAATGTTCGTGTATCACTTACGAAGAACAGAGCGTTAGTGACAATAATTATCAACGGTAAATAAAATGTACATTTCCATACTACTACTCACAGAGTGATGGCAGAGCATTACTTCCTCGCGGGGTGTGTCCTTGAGCTTTAAATCTTTAAAACCCTTCAATCCCAATCTTCTTGTTTGATGAAACCTTCCTCTTGATCCTTTCTCTCCAACTCTCTTCTTCTCTAATTCTCTCTCCCAGGAGATATTTTGAGGAATGGCTTGTCCAGTCAAATGTTTAAGGGACCATATTATAAATATAAAGTGAATAAGACAAAATTTAACCAGTTTAATCATTCTAAATTGATATTTCACAGAAAATTATATTATAACTTAAAAATTATGTCGATCTCAAATATAAAATCAATTTCAGATTATTAAACCCCTAAGGCTCTCGATTTCCGATCCAAACATTTTAATTGTGACAGCTATGTTTTCTTATTCAACAGATACAGACCTCCATTCACAAGATTCTTTCGCTTAAACTTAATTTCACAAGAAATTTCACATTAAGCATTCAGATGCACAGAATAAGGGACTGAAAGTATACCAGAAACATGTACGAGAGTCGGGTTATTACATTTTGGTTAAAAGCAACCGGACGGATTCCAATGCTTATATTGCTCTTTGTTTTAACTACATAATATTTGGGATGTGTTTCACTTGTTATTACTGTTCTCTGTGGTTCGAAACCTTAGGGTGTGTCCCTAGGTTCACACCATCTCACTCCTCACGTGTGCCATGCGTTGGGATCTTGTTTCACACCCCGGGTGCGCCCGAGGGTTGTGTTGTTCTTTGGCTTTCCTACGTGAGGTGCAGTTAAGATTGCATAACTTTCTTACATCCTTTCTACATGAAATGTGGTTTGGTTCATGTTTACTTGCTTATGTACAAGTTTTCTATAGCATTTCTTTGCATAACGCTTGCACCCAATTATTTCGTTACATTCTCATTGCATGATCATAAGTTATGTTGTTGCATCGTGCATATCATTTGCATCTTGCCCCAGAACTATGCTGGTTTGATTCCTTGCAAAGGGATACGTAGGCAGCCTGCGGACGTAACCGTTCTTTGTTTTGTTTGGTTATTTTTCTGAGTCTTTGGCCTTGTCAAAAATGAGTCGTCTCTGGGCTTTGACATTCACTCCCGTCATTTCATGACTTCTGAGTTTTGTCAAAGAGGGGCAACTGTAGACACCTTATTTTTGAACGACCTCAAGACTTGGACGTCATCGTTTGTGCACTCGATGATTGTGCTTGTTTGTGCTTGTTTTGAGCGCCCGAAGTTCTCGGCGGAACGCCTTGTCTTTGAGCCTCTAAACCCACTTTGTTTTGTGCTTGTTTTTGAGCCAAACCTTGTTGCCACTTGCCTGGAATGGGGAGGGGACTTGTCGGCCACTTTTTGCTCTTGTCAACCACTTGAAGTGGTCCAGTCGGCTACTTAGAGTGGCCGATGGCCATTTGTTCTTTTTTTCAGATATTTGTTTGCCAGCTGTGCTAGTTGTTGCTCACTGAAGGCCATCTCTATACACGTGTATGGAGGGATGAATACAAGCACTAAGCTTGATTTTCTATATATAAGGGGGTCTCTCCCCCATTTGGAGGGGTTGAAAATTTTAGATCAAATTTCTCCCTCTCTCTCTAGAATTCTCTCTCTCTCTCTTCTTGTTTTGTGCCTTATAGTTAGAATTCTCTACACATTTGCACATCAAGCCTTAACCAAATTGGACCACCTTGGAGCTGAGGTCCCTTGGAGCCTAATTTGAGCTGTTGAAAGGTTGTTTGAGCCTAAAAAGTGCATGTTTTGTGCTGAGCTTCAAGAGGTATATTACTTACCTTGTAGGCTTAGTTTTAATCACTTGCTTGGCCATCTTTTTATACTGTTTTGGGCCTAGTTTTCAACTACAAAAAGCTCTAGTTTTTGAGCCTTAACATGTTGGTTTGAAGCTATTTTGTGCTAAGGGGTTGTCTACCCTTCTTGTTGCCTAAGTGTGAAGCTTTTGCACCATCTTTTAGCATATTAGAATCAAACTTTTTGGGCCTTTAAACCACTGAAATTTAGAGTTATTTTAGTGGTGGAAAGCATGTTTTGAAGTCCAAAATGGGAGGGGTTAGCCTCCCCTCCTTGTATCTCACTTGCATGCCTAGTTAGCATCACATGATAGTATGTTTTTGTAGCCTAACTTAGCTTAACTCAAGCATGTTTTTGCCTCTGATTTGGCATGATTTAGCTATATTTTAGGCTTCTTTGGTCATATGAGCCTTCTTTTGCATAGTTGTAGCGTAAATGCCTTCACTAGTTTGGCATTCTAGGCCTTCCAAAATGATTTGCTTGAGATGATTGCATGTGGTAGTGTCATTTTACATGTAATTTCAGTGTATATAGCTCTGTCATATGCTCATTTATTTCACAATTTCATTACTTTTGAGAGCTGTGTCTTGAGTCTTGTTTGCAAGCTAACATGTGAGCATGTTTTTCTAGCATTTTGTACCTCAATCTCAACATGTTTTAGCCATTGTTTGACTGGTTTTAACTCTGTTTTGGGCTGGTTTGGTCCTTTGAGATTTGCTTTGTATGCTTGTAGTGCAATGGTGCTTGATAGTCTAGTTTGTGCTATGTTTTGGCCTCTTATTCTAGCTATTTTTGGCTTACTTCAAACATGTTCTAGGACTTCTTTTAGGCTATTTTAGGGCTGTTTTGAGGTGTTTTCACTTTTTGAGCTTTGTATTGCATACCTATAGTGTAATGGCTTCACTAGTTTGGTGATGTAAGGCCTTGGATACCACTTGATTATGTTGGTTGTATGCTTTAGTGTTGCTTTATATATAATTTCAGCACTTTAAATCTCTGCAATCTTCCTCCATTCTTCACTCTTTCATTTGTTTTGAAAGTAGCTTTGAACCCCTTGTTTTCTTGAGTGTGGAATTGAGGCCCTCATGCCTAATGGTTTTAATCCTCTCTCGAGGGTTTCTACTAACCAACAACATGAGGCCTCTTTCATGCTCAAGGTACTTGTGGTTTAAGTCCACTTTCAATTAGAGGACATTCACCTTTTGGACTAATCAACTAAAGAATGGATTGGTAATCTAAAATGTGTAAACAAAATGAACAAAGTAAAAGAGGCAAGATAAGCATCTTTGTGTTGCATTGCATGTGTTCGGATCAGATGTTAATCTGAACACAAGAAAAATAGGACGTTCCATACTTATAGTGATGAAACGTGCCACTTTTCTTGGTCACCGTCACCCTTGATCACGCATGATAGGGTGGTGGTTATTTTGGTCATGTTTGTGCATTCATTGACCTTGAACAAGCTTGGTTCTCTAGCCATCATGCATTGAAAATGCTTGGTTCGTGGCTTGAGAGCCAAGAACTACACTCCTTTAAGCTTGAGAGATGATAAGGAGGGTAGCAGTACACACATTTCTTAAAAATGCATTGTTTTGCCTCTGTTTGCTCTCTATTGCGGCAAAAGGAGAAGTCTAGAAAAGGGGGTGGCCGACAGCCACTTTTTGTAGCCGACCGGCCACCAGTGAATTTTTGCACAAATGTGTTCCTGTGTTGGAGCAGAGGCAATCTGGAAGAGGGTACAGTTTTCAGAGATCAAACGAGTGCAAATAGAGGCATCCGATGGCAAGGCAAGGGCATTTTCGGGTGGAGCAACCGAGCATGCATGCATCCCTCGCCCTCGAGGCCATTTAATCATTTTTGTTAGCTTAGAATAAGTTATACAACTGTTGTAATTAATTAGTTTAATTCGTTTTGTAATATTTTAGCTAGCTTAGAATAGTTAGTTAATTTACTTCAATTGATGTAATAATTAACTTAGAATAGTTAATTAGTTTTGGTTTGTAATAGTTAGCTTAATTAGTGTAGCTAGTTAGCTTATTTATTCGGACCCTCCTTCGAGAGGGCACAATGTTGTAACAAGTGTGCGTGCATGTGTGAATGTCTTCCAACACCACGTCTTTCTCCCTTTTATTTATCCGCTTTCGATGGTTAGATTAGGGTCATGTTTCGATTAGCATACCTTATGCTCGCATGTTTGCATCATTCATTCGTCTTGCATGCACCGAGGCTCGACGCATCATTCAAACTACATTGCAAATTCAATACTTATTTGAATACATGTTTCAAAGCATGTTATCAAATTGTATCATATGCCATATTAGTAGCCGAGCTTATTAATCGCATTCTTTGCATGTGTTGCATTAGACACTTAACATAGTTAGGATCAAGCATTCTTTCTAACTAGCTTTTGTTTTGGCTTGGAGTACTCGGTAAGCTTTTGCGCTTTAGCATACTTACATGAGTGTGATTGCCATGTTGCTATGTTTCGCATGCTTGCCCTGAGGCGATGTGCTTAAATGTTTAACTGCATGAATGCCTATGGATGAAGGCTTGGTTGTTTGAATTGGAACAGTTCAACGAATGTATGTTTTAAACCCACTTTGCGAAGTGGCAAATCATGTTTTAAACCCCATCGTGTTTGATGGCAAATCTGCGTTTTAGCCCACTTAAGGATGGCAAATTTAAACCATTTTCGAAAGCAAACATGAGTTGAATTTGTTCCAATTCTTGCGATTTTAGTCTATACTTGCTTGTGTGTGTCACATAGTAAAGTTAGCTAAATAACCGGAACAAGAACACATGAGGTTTATAAAACAGCATATCATGATTAGTAGAGGCCGATCTTTTGATCGGGCGAGCGGGGCTGCTTATTTCATGACCTTCCCCCTTCGTACCTAAGTTCCCGAGTCGAGGCAACTTTGGTGATGACGGACACGTGACCTTTGGCACGAGTCAGGGTTTCCTAAATTTCCCAAAAATAAAATATTTGGGTGGCGACTCTGTAATTTGGCAAAGCAGTCCAATTTTGGCATTATTTGATTTAAAATCGATTTTTCAAAAAGATTTGTCGGATTGGACTCTTTGGTGTTTATCAGTTTCACATTGCACTTTGTGAGATTAGATTCAGAACCGTGACAGGGGTCTGAACTGTAGAACCAATTCGAGCTCTCCGAAAGGGGGGCGCGAAAAAGTCGAGCCACACATGGTCTTGACTTGCACAATCATGCCAATCACAGTAGTAGCCTTGAGAAGGCTCAAATGTTTAATGGGTCGACACAAGTCACTAATACAGAAAAAACAATACAATATAATTCTCCAAACACAAACGAGAAGGGCAAAATATACCAACAATAGTTTCTTTGCGGCGAGGAAAAGGAGATCTCACCCATTTTTGATATATATGTTTTTTTGTTTTTTTCTTTCAATTATACTTCTCAGAATATTTGTTGAGAGGCTAGTGTTGGTCATATATATATAGTAAACACATACATTTTTTCGAGACAACTTTAATCCAAATCCATATTTCAATACATATTATTTTGAGCTTTAATTGACTAAAATTTCTCAAGCAGATTTCTTTGAAAAAATAATAACAACCGGCATGTCATTATTCATTCATCATCACTCAATATTAAAACCTTTTTTTTTTCTTTTCACTTTTGTATTTCTATCATGTCCATTCTCAATCTCTCTTAATCTTCCATTTATTCTTCATTATGTGATCATATCTTGTCACGTCTCTATCATTAACTTTTTCTATCATATATATACACTGTCACATGTTCATTCTATAGCTACTATATATTTCTTAAATTTTTACTATTTGCATGCAATTCTTTGTGTTTGAGAAATTCTTGAATAAAAATATTTTTTGTGAGTGAAAAAATTGATATGATAGTTGATTTTTTTTAACAATCATGTATTGTCTGCTAACATAAGAAATGAACTAATTTTATATTATATAAATGACCCCAAAATTGTTAAGTTTTTAGTTCCTTTAGGTGCCATTACTATTTTGGTTTTGATTGATAACTATATTGTTATTATTTGGACTAAATGTATATTGATAGTAATTTTATTTAACACTAAATTAGAAAATCTGGCAATAAACACTCAATAAATGATCAAGCATTACAAATAATTAAAATAGAGAATAGTGTGGTGATTTATCTAAATACTCTCAACTGAGTCCCCTCACAAATAATGAAAATAGATTTAATGACAAGTCCCTAGTTTGTCCTCTGCATCCCCATCGCATCATCACTTGGACAACATTGTCAGCCAGGTTTTACTGGAGGGGAGCAAGGTTACAGAGAAAGTTGTTCAGTAAACCCGCTTCTCTTTTATAGCATTGCTGTAATTTCTTGATAATGTCTATCAAATTTTGTTTATACATATATATATATAATATTACTAATATTTTTGCCTCTTAAACAACCATACCCTTCACAGTGTAGATTCTAGAATTGAGAGGCACTTTCATGACTTGGAGACACAACCGAACACTGAAGTAGTTCGAAATTCCGGCGAAGTTGATTTTTGGGGCTTTTCTCCTCTTCTCTCATGAGGTAGGGATTTCTTTGATGGTTTCAATACCTCTTTTATAGATAGACATGTGGTATATTCTATTGCAATAAAAAAAAAATGTTGTTATGGATCTTTTGGAAAATCATATAGGGAGATCTCACTATTGATGTGTAAGGTTGAGAATTGGGAAATAAATTGTTATTGGGTCAAATTGAGGTGTGGGTAAACATATTCATCTTTAAAGAGAAGCAAAACCCTAATTGTTTTTTTGTAATAATGCTTAATAGGTGAAAATCATTGAAATGGTGATATAATCATGTTATGAATTAAGGAAATTGACTAATAATTTGGTAATTGATTTGAGATTGAATTGGGTCTTATGAATCTAGCATTAACTTTGTGTTGGGTTGATTATAGTTAAATATAGCGAATTAATGATGTGTCAATTGTTAAAAAGGGGATCTAACCATGAGATTAGGAATTTTGGGTAATACCCTTGTTGAGTTGGAATTGAACGGGTTATGGCTTTGTTGCCCGTGGGTTGAGTTTTTGGAGTAAATGGAGGAAATGAGTCTCATTTATTTAAATGCGTGTATATATATATATATAATTGGTGTTTTGTGAATTGGAAATTGAGTTTGGAAATTGACTCTTTTATAAATTGAGAAAGAACTCAGGTAGAAGTTGAAAACCTTGGAACCTTATTGTGTCAATGGACTTAATGCCCCAATAAGAATTGGATGATTGTATTTCGTGCATTTAGTATATATTGCTTAGAGGTTTTGTCCTTGGTCATCGGTGGAGGATGACATTGTGAATGTTGAAATGGTTATGTGTTTGTAGTGCACTTGTGTTATCTATGAATGTTGTATGAAGTGATGGTTGGAAAATGTGTAATGCGCTGAGAATGAGAGGTACAATTACCTTCCAGCTAGCGCCTGGAGAATTGGTTGCGCTAAGAATCAGAGGTACCATTACCTTCCAGCTAGCGCCTGGAGAATTGGCAGAGGTACCATTACCTTCCAGCCGGTGTCTGGTAAATTGGCGTTTCATTGTGAAAGGATGTATCATTGGCTTACCATGCTAGAGGCAGGTAGAGCGGAATTTATTTATTATTATTGCTTCGGTAGATTTGAGTATGTTATGTGTTTTTATGGTTGTGGTTTTTTGGAAGGCCAAATTGTTTAAATTGTAGAAGTAGATAGTTGTTAGATGCCTGTCGTGTTTCCTTTCGTACTAAAGGTATACTTGCATGGGCATGGATATGTGGGAAGTAGACATGAGTAATGTGTTGAGATTGTAAGAAATATGAAAGTTATCGGATACTCGTAAGCATGTTTTTGAAAAGTCAACTCTGGTGCAAGTTTAAAAAGGTTGATAAAGTGAAAAAGGTTTTTGGTGAAAGTCCTTTCAAGAATTTGTTATTTGTCATATAAAATTTGGTAAAATGGTGTTAAGAGGAAGGAAAAGTGAGTTGTCCACGTTAACGGATGAAATTAATATTTTTTTGAGAAAAGTATATATGTAAGTATACTTTGGTTATAAATTGTCACATTACTTATACAGTATGAGACTAAGCATTCATGATCGTAGCTATCTATAGGTTGTTATTGTTGAGGATCATATTGAGATCCCTGCTGGACTATATGTTCATCCCACGTTGCTAATTTTTTTCAGGTAAACATGGAGAAGTGTTTCAAGGTCATGGATCTTCCTTATCTATTGGCCATGGGGCCTTATATTTGTGGGTGGAATGCCATTGATGTAAAAAGGGTTAAGCCCTTTCTCTGCCCTTTTAAGATGTAAGCCTTCGGGCAATTTATTTAGATATACCCCTATTGCATTCATTTTATATTCGAATGAGAGAATTCTTATTCATGTATTCCTTATAAATCTAGCGAGCTTCTATGTTCTATCTCTAGAATTGAATTTATAATAATGGTTTGGTAATGGAATCCAAGTAATAAAAAGTGGGGCTTAACAACTTGGTATCAAAGCGAGTCGGGTTTGAATACTTTGGGTGCGTGGGAAGTGGTTTTTACCACAAGAGGGTTTACTATGCTTGATGAGGATGTTGCATATAGTTAGGATAAATGTTAGGACTTATATGTTGCATTTATGTGAGCATGAGATTAAGTTTTTTTGGATAGTACTTGTGGCCGGTGAACTTACTTTGAGGTCCTCTTGGAAACACTCCTGATCAACGTGGTTTCTGATAGGAATTCTTTAGGAGTTTCGGGACGGGTGGCTATCCATGTGGACTTGATTTGATTATGTGTTTAGATGTTTAAATTGTTTATATGCTTTGAGAATTGAATGTTTTGGGGGTTAAGTGTGTTTTGTAGCTTAGTGGTGGTGAGTGTGTGCCTCTAGGAGGCTGTTGCAATGTGCACTAAGTTGATTTTGTTTTGGGATTTTATAGGATGTTTACACGTGGGAATGGAGGACGGATGAGTAGTAGGGGTGTCGGTAGAGGCATGGTAGTTCTCCTAGCACCTGTCGTTACAGCATTGGCTATCGGCGAGGAAGTTGCACGCGAGGTTGTGAGAGCGGTGCAAGACGCTCTAGCTCGCAATGAGGGGGACAACGGACGTACCCTCAAGCTTACTAAGGAGTTTCTTCGCTCCAATCCACCGGAGTTTTTGGGGGAGGCAAAACCGCTGGAGGCGGAGAGTTGGTTGGAACAGATTACCAAGACTCTTGATATGCTCAGAGTCGAGGATGAGGGGTTGAGGATTTCTTTGGGGACCTTCCAATTGAAAGGAGATGCTAATTATTGGTAGAAGTATACGAAGGGTACTATAGGTGCCACGTGGGTTGCGTTTACGGAGGCCTTCTTGGCCAAGTATTTCCCTCCTTCTACTCAGGAAAGGTTGAGGCAATAGTTTGTTGAGTTGCGCCAGGATGCCACTCCTTTGGCTCAGTTTGAGATGAGGTTCACTAGTTTGTCGAGGTTTGCTCCAGAGTTGGTGGCAACAGAGGAGCGTCGTTGTTATGAGTTTGAGAGGCGGTTACATGATGATATCCAGAAGAAGGTGGTTGGATCTATGTGGAAGAATTATTTTGCTTTAGTTGAGGCGGCAGCCCATGTGGAGGCCATGGTTAGCAGTGTTGGTCGGGTTAGGGAGGAGGTCACTTCGGTAACTCCTACAATTCATAAGCACTCTAGGATTAGTAAGAGGTGAAGGCGAGCACATGCTCACTCCCAAACTCGGTCCTTGTCTTCGTCGAGGGTTTCGAGCTCATCCGTTGGGGAATCCAGTGAGGTTCGAGTTCTAAATCAGGTTCAGAGTTAGGAGACTGCTGTTTGTTTTACTTGTGGTCAGCAGGGCCATGTTAGACGTTTTTTTCCCTTGCGTGTAAATTCTTCGGGTGTTTTAGAATCTAGTCAGATCCTATCCCATCAGTCCAGTCGGGGACGATATCGGTACTAGACCTGAAAAGGCCAGGCTTCGAGAGCTTCGCAAGGGTCAACTTTTCAACCAGCACGGTAGTATCACCCTTGAGAGAGACTTTTGTTTTAGAAATCTATGTTATTAATTGTGAAGCTTTTGTTATTGATCGGTGTGCTGTAGGATGCTAAGGCACCATGGTTATGTGTTGTGTATCTATATGTATTGTTGTTTGTTTACCCTCATGTGTTGGGCATGCAGTGAGTCTTGAACACTCTTTTATATATGTGTGATGAAAAGTTGTTAAGGGTATTGATGATCCTAGTATTATTGTATATCAAATGTTGAATTTTGTGATGGTCATGTGATAGCCTTTGATTCTTAATTACTTTGGAAATTGTTTGTGGAAAATGAGAAGTCTGCGGAATTTTTGTGACTAGCGTAGTGTTAGGATGAGGGCCAGAATTTTAAAGCTTTTATTGTGTTAAGTTTAAGGCAATGTGAGACCTTGGAGTTTTGTGAAGATTGGTGGGAGTGATGTGGGAATGTCTAAGGGAGTGTGAGATCCATGCCTTGGCATAGTGAGGATGGCACTAGTGTACGTCGCTTAGTGTCTTGAATTGTTGATTAGCGAGTTCATTGTGGTCCTATCGACGGTAAATAGGGTCAGCGTTGTGCCATGGTCAGTTATGAGTTGGAGATGTTATTAGATTTTGGGTAAAGTTTTGAGTCGGAAAAGAATTTCATGAGGAGATGCTTGAAATATTACTAGGGTGATTAATGGTTTGTGTTCTTGGGTGATGAATGTAACATTGGTAAGAATTGTCTTAGGTGATCGAGATCGTGTGATCGCTATTGACCTATTCGGTGTTGTGTTGAATATAAGAGTGTGTTTACTATCTAGGCGTGTGAGTAGAATTCCTATGGGAATAATAGTTGAGTAGTCTGTTTTGGGGAAGCTGAGAAGACTCTAAAAGCATGTGGAACGGTGTTTGGAAACCTGTCTCTAGGTAAACAAAGCAGAAATGGAATGTAGATGTTTGAGTGCCGGGGGCGAAAATTCTTGGGTGATTAGTTAAGTTGATCGATATCAATGTGGGTGACAAATAGTCACTTTAGAATGGTTAAAAGGAGTGTGAGGTTGGATTTTTGGAAATCTACTGCGGATTGGGTTATAAGGCAATGTAGTACCAAGGGTTGTGTTTGGGGGCGCTGAGTCTTCCTTATGTGCGTGTGGTTATCGATGTGCGCTTCCCAGTGTGGAAATCTTGAAGCCCGTGAATTGAGGTAAGATGTTAACTTCTTTGTTGAGAACACTCGCAAGCCTTCGTGTATCGATGGTCATTTTGGTTAGTGTTTGTATTGGCGTGAAACTTTCGGAGTTGGGAAGTCATGCATGTAGTAATTGTCTTTTTTAGCATTGTGTTTAATTCTAATTGTTATTGTTATGGAAATGTAATTATCGCATTTTGAAGTCATTGTAAGTGTAAAGGAGGTGATTGGGTGATGGTTAGGATTCACCAGTTGTTTGTTGAGAAGATAAATTGATAAGTGATTGTTGGTTTTTGAAAACTTTCATGGCATTTCTATTTCGACTAAAACCCTTGGGCTGGGATTTTAAGATTTGTTTTGGGAAAACGTTTACAAAATAAATCGGTTTTACTCTAAGTTTATGACATGAATCTTTTGTCGAAAGACGGTGTGAATTTAAGTAAATTTTGGGAAAAGGTGTAAATGGGGGAAAAGAGTTTTCTTTTGAGATAATATGAGAAACCCTCGTTTTAACTAGTTTATGTGACTATTTCGTTACCTTGTGTGGATAATAACTTGTGTGGTAATAATAATGAACATGACCGAATGATGCGTGGTTGTAGTATTTGGTGTTGATGACACAATACTTATCTTTGTTAATTATTATTGTGGAAATGTTATGTTATGTTGGTTGTGGCATCACCATGTGGGTGATGGGCATTATTGGGTGAAGGTAGAGACTCACTAGTTGTTATATGGGAATGGAATTGGAAATAAATGAAATTTGGGCTTTGCTTGAATGACAGAAAATGTAATTTTGGTGTGTGATCAGTGTGAGTTTTGAACACCTTTGAGAAAATGTTTTACATATAAAGAAATGATTTTTACCAAGAATTGAGAAAAATGATAAAAAAAATAATAATAAAAATAAAAATAAAAAAATTAAGGGGTTGAGTTGTTAGTTATTATACCCTTATGGTTGGGATGGTGTAACCACTTTATTTGTATTGCTAAATCTTGGATTTGTATGTTCGGTTATGTGGATCAATTGGAGTTGTAAGAGCTTGCTAGGCCGGAGTCTTGCCTTGGGTCTGGTTTTGTTGTAATCCCTTCCTTTGAGTGAGTTAACCACAGATCTTGTAGTGAAAACTTTATTTTTCCTTCGTGTTGGCGCATTAAGCATTCGGGAATGTTTGGGCATGTGGTAGTGGATGCCCTGGGTGTGCGCATTGTTGCTGTGGTTGTTGTTGTTCTTGTCTCATAGGCCCAGCAAGTGGTATGGGTCGAGGAGACATCCTTAATCTCTTCTTTGTGTCCCTGGGGCTTCGGGATGTCGGACCCAGAGTCGGGAAGGTATTTCAAGTTTGGTTGTAGCCAGGAGTTGGTGTTGTGTTTCCTTGGTTGGTTGGGAGGTCTTCCTAAGTTAGCTTTTATTTCAGGCTTTGTTTAATTTCGGGGATGAAATTTCCTAAGGTGGGGAGGTTGTGATGACCAGTTCGAAAGCCGTCTCATTTCATTTTGAGTTATGTTGGGTAAGTTGTTGTTGAAAATTCTTTTCTAAATATTTTCGATTGCATTGTTTCTTTTCCGAGTTTTCACCTGTCCCGGAGGGTGTGAGGTCGACTACGGAGTGTCAAGAGAGAAGCCAAAGTTTTCCGGGCTGGAAGGCCAGAGCCGCACGTGCGGGGCCTTGGGCCGCACGTACGGGAGTGGGGGGGCCGCACGTGCAGGAGGTGAGGCCACACGTGCGGGAAGCAGGAGAGAGGGCTGTGTGCACACTGCCTAAAAGGCAAGTGTAGAGGTGAAGGTGCATAAGAAACCGTACGTGAGGGAGTGGGAGCCGCACATGCGGGAGAGGGCACCGCACGTGCGGCCAGGCACGTGTTTTGTCTCATTTTTCGTGCATTTCAGCTATGTATTGTACATTTTGCCTCTTTTTCTCTCATTGCTGAATATATCTCTCTCTATACAATTTTTTCTCTCATCTCTCTCTACCCAGACCCTCAAAACTTTGCATTTTCTTTTGATCTCAAGAATCCATTGAGATTTTTGATACTAGTCCCTTATACCAAAATGATGAGCATGTCAAGGGTTTCGTTTTGACCAGTGGAGATCGAATTTTAGCGAAGTTGATTTTTGGGGCTTTTCTCCTCTTTACTCATGAGGTAGGGATTTCTTTGATCATTTCAATACATCTTTTATAGATAGACATGTGGTATATTCTATTGCAATAAATAAATAAATAAATAAATAAATAAATAAATAAAAAACCATGTTGTTATGGATCTTTTAGAAAATCATATAGGGAGATCTCAATATTGATGTGTAAGGTTGAGAATTGGGAAATAAATTGTTGTTGGGTTAAATTGAGGTGTGGGTAAACATATTCATGTTTAAAGAGAAGCAAAACCCTAAATTTTTTTTTTTTGTAATAATGCTTAATAGGTGAAAATGATTGAAATGGTGAGATAATCATGTTATGAATTAAGGAAATTGACTAATGATTTGGTAATTGATTTGAGATTGAATTGGGTCTTATGAATCTAGCATTAACTTTGTCTTGGGTTGATTATAGTTAAATATAGCGAATTGATGATGTGTTAATTGTTAAAAAGGGGATCTAACCATGAGATTAGGAATTTTGGGTAATACCCTTGTTGAGTTGGAATTGAACGGGTTATGGCTTTGTTGCCCGTGGGTTGAGTTTTTGGAGTAAATGGAGGAAATGAGTCTCATTTATTTAAATGCGTGTATATATATATATATAATTGGTGTTTTGTGAATTGGAAATTGAGTTTGGAAATTGACTCTTTTATAAATTGAGAAAGAACTCAAGTAGAAGTTGAAAACCTTGGAACCTTATTGTGTCAATGGACTTAATGCCCCAATAAGAATTGGATGATTGTATTTCGTGCATTTAGTATATATTGCTTAGAGGTTTTGTCCTTGGTCATCGGTGGAGGATGACATTGTGAATGTTGAAATGGTTATGTGTTTGTAGTGCACTTGTGTTATCTATGAATGTTGTATGAAGTGATGGTTGGAAAATGTGTAATGTGCTGAGAATTAGAGGTACCATTACCTTCCAGCTAGCGCCTGGAGAATTGGCTGCGCTGAGAATCAGAGGTACCATTACCTTCCAGCTAGCTCCTGGAGAATTGGCAGAGGTACCATTACCTTCCAGCCGGTGTCTGGTAAATTGGCGTTTCATTGTGAAAGGATGCATCATTGGCTTACCGTGCTAGAGGCAGGTAGAGCGGAATTTATTTATTATTATTGCTTCGGTATATTTGAGTATGTTATGTGTTTTTTTGGTTGTGGCTTTTTGGAGGGCCAAATTGTTTAAATTGTAGAAGTAGATAGTTGTTAGATGCCTGTCATGTTTCCTTTCATACTAAAGGTATACTTGCATGGGCATGGATATGTGGGAAGTAGACATGAGTAATGTGTTGAGATTGTAATAAATATGAAAGTTATCGGATACTCGTAAACATGTTTTTGAAAAGTCAAATCTGGTGCAAGTTTAAAAAGGTTGATAAAGTGAAAAAGGTTTTTGGTGAAAGTCCTTCTTTCAAAAATTTGTTATTTGTCATATAAAATTTAGTAAAATGGTGTTAAGAGGAAGGAAAAGTGAGTTGTCTACATTAACGGATGAAATGAATGTTTTTTTTTTTTTTGAGAAAAGTATATATGTAAGTATACTTTGGTTATAAATTGTCACATTACTTATACAGTATGAGACTAAGCATTCATGATCGTCGCTATCTATAGGTTGTTATTGTTGAGGATCATGTTGAGATCCCTACTGGACTATATGTTCATCCCACGTTGCTAATTTTTTTCAGGTAAACATGGAGAAGTGTTTCAAGGTCATGGATCTTCCTTATCTATTGGCCACGGGGCCTTATATTTGTGGACAGGATGCCATTGATGTAAAAAAAGGTTAAGCCCTTTCTCTGCCCTTTTAAGTGTAAGCCTTCGGGCAATTTATTTAGATATACCCTTGTTGCATTCATTTTATATTTGAATAAGAGAATTATTATTCATGTATTCCTTATAAATCTAGCAAGCTTCTGTATGCTATCGCTGGAATTGAATTTATAATAATGGTTTGGTAATGGAATCCGAGTAATAAAAAGTGGGCGTGACATAAGAAAAAAAAATTGATTGATGTGTAAGATGTGAGAAAGAAAGAGAGGATAGAGAAAAAAATAATTGATTGATGTGTGTAGTAAAAAGAAAAATAAGGAAAGAAATATTTATATATATACATATTAATATGGTTAAAGGTATGATGTGGCATGAGAGAATAATAATTAATAAGCAGATCACTTTTGAATTACTATGACTTAACAATTAAGGGAAGAAATTTTTTTAAATAATGCCTACTTTTTGTTAGTACCATTAAATCCTACTAACAAGAATCAATCCAGAATCCAGTTAACATAGTATGAATGTATTTTACTAGGAGAAGTAAGAATTATTAGATATAATTTAGTGGTGAAACAAACCTCTGCCACCCTACTCTCTCACAGCCATTGTCATTGTCGTTGTCTCTGTCCCTACCACTGCCATCACCCCCAACACCTTGTTTCTTTATTTCAATACTTAGCCCTAAGTCCAAACATTATTCAGACTAGCTCAATCAACCCTCAATAAAGACTTGGGTTGGGTTGCAGCCCTTCAAAGTCAATGATGAGCCTCATTAATTAAGTTCAGTTGTTAACATCATTTTTTAGTTTAAAGGTCAAAAAATTATCAAAAAAATTAAAATGCCAATAACATATACCAAAGATTCAAAGATTCCCTTTTCTCTCTACTTTTTATACAAAAGCAAAAAGTCATCTCAAACATACTTGTTTTTTTTTACTCATAATTTAGCAAAAAAGTCAAAAAGTTACTAAAATAGCCTGTTCCTGTAACGCCCCGAAATAATCCAACATAAATTAACTACATCAACCAACATTCACTAAATAATGATAATAATCCTCCCATCTTTACATGATTAATAAACGAGTTTATACAAAAGTTTCACATACATTCAATGGTATGAAAAACACATGAATCTATAGCATGTGAAGCATCTAGTCTCAAAATAATTAAAATGCCCTTAAGGGCTTACATCCTCCAAGGCATTGAGCCCGGTTACACAAAAATGGTTTCACGAACCCATACACTTAAAGCCCTTGGCTAACAAGTAAATTCACAACAAAATAGAGTCATCTACTCTTCACAAAAATATGTCCACACCCTCAACTCAGTAGGATCACCACATCTTTTCCTGCACCAAAATCCCATAGGGGTGAGCATAAAGCCCAGTAGAGAATCCTTACAAAGTATATGTAGTTATGCAAACCTCCAATATTAAATGTAAATGCAAATGCCATGCTATGCCATTATAAAGAAAATTTCATTTCATGATCTTCTTGAAAATCACCATGTTTCAAAAACAGTTTGCAATCTCAACAATTTCGAAACTTCCAATTGTAATCAAAAGGGGTGGTAAATACGACTCAGGTAATCCCTAGGTTGGTGTCTGCAAGTAGACTCAACAAGCATTACCAAGACCCCACTTTACCAGTTGCTAACCGAAAGGGAAGTGGTACCTCCTCCGCTCGTGTTTTTGGTCTTTCACCCCGGACACTCAGGCCAACTTATCAATTCCATCTACACCTCCTATCCGGACTTACCCACGTATTTACCCCAAAAACATTTCTTTAGTTCTCTTTTCTCAACAATTATTTTCTCAATGCAAGATAATCAATTTCAAATCAACACATGCGGTAATCAAACAATAGTGTATGCAAGATAACAATTAGTAATGCTACAATAATCATTTCCTTTTCATTCTTATATAGTTCAACAATAATCTCAAATAAACGAGCTTTCATTCCTTCCGTTCCATATTATCTCACAATGGAACCGTGTTCCCATTTGATTCCATACACAAATAACTACATTTCCACCTCTCAAGCAATGCCAACAGCATAATCATTTCAAGACTATAGCAACAATTGAATATAATTTCATTCCAACACCAACATTTTCTCTCTATTTTATGAAATTCAACATTGGTAACTATAGGTAAAAATCTTTCCTTTCTTTAACTCTTTTGATATACAAAATAATGCATTGATAATAAAACTTCATGTGTTCTCATCACTTATTTTGAAAACCCCCAATTTCTAGTTTTCTTCTTTACAAACAACACACACTAATCACTTAAAGAGGACCCTCAAGATCACACCATTTTCCTTGCCTAAGATAGGCTTAACTCTCAAGATTGCTATCTTAGAAGGATTTGAGATTTTTAAAACCCACTACAGTTTGGATCACAAAATCAAAATCAACATAATACCTTCAAGAAAACTTTTAAATCAACATCAATATTGTAAAACATGTATATATAACTCAAGAAGTCCCTACTTCAAGGTTTTTGGAGAAGATGAGAGAAGAAACCCTAGAATCAAAATATGCCAAAACTCAATCTCCACCACACACAATGTAGTTCTTGCTTTGCTCACCAAGATTTGAGAAAGAAGATGGATCAAAGCTCCATGGATTGTAAGAAATCAAGGTTTTTTTGGATGTTGGGTTAAGGTTTTTAGAGATAAAGAGGAGCAAAATACCTTTTTAGAGTGAGAAGGGAGGGTTAGAAAATGATACAAACTCAGCCAAAATCAGTTAAAAAAAAACAAAGTTTTCGCACTGCCAGCATGCTGCACGTGCAGAGCCTACCTCCCGCACATGTGGCCCTCAACCCCGCACGTGCGGCCTTCCCATGTCGCACCTTGATCCGCACTTGCATATATTGTAGTGTGCTGCCCTGCCAAATCCATCATTTCCGCACCTGCAGCCTCATCCCCCGCACGTGCAGCCCTGCTCCAGCAGCCCAGAATTTCCTGGTTCTCTCCCAGGGACTCCAGACTCGGCCGAGCGCCCTCCGAAACAAGCGACGCTCAACCCAGATTTTAGACAAGAACTAGAAAGACAGAGAGAGCTCTCGAACACCACAACTCAAGGACAAAAAGGAAACAACGCGCAAGGAAACCGGTCATCACAGTTCCCAAACGAGGCCTAAATATAATTGTGTTTTGAACTTAAACTATCTATTTAAGCCGTGTTTGATTAGAGAATTTGATGAGAAAAATAGAAAGAGAAAATGACATAAAATCTCACTTTTTGTTAAGTTATAAGGGAAAACATAAAGGAAAAAAAAGTGAGAGAGAAATGCAATCCTACCTTTTGTCTTTTAAGTTCACTTTTAGACTCTTTTCTTTTTCTACTTTCTAGATCAACCAAACATAGCTTGGAATTTGAATCCTATCAATTTTTTTATTTTTATTTTTTATTTTCTTTTTTCTTTTTATTTCTCTCATCAAAATCTCCAACAAAAAAAACCTTAAACTGTCATTACAAAATTACTGCCCAAGGGTAATTATTACATAATTACATGTAGGGTTTTTCTTATCATAGAGATTTGCGTTCCCCTCAAACTAGACCATGAGCTACTCAGAAACTTGTATATCCGATGTGAGAATTGGGAAAAGTTCAAGTTTTGAAGCAACAAATGTTAAAAGAGTGACCTATTAGCTTAGTTCTTTGACTTTTCCAAGAAGAGAGAAGCTTGCATTTGCTACTTGATATTTACTAAAAATTGGCAAATGAAATTTAAAAATAAGTACAAATTACACGATTTGCAACTGTTCGCCCTTGCTTATGGAGAAATAGCAATTCCAGATTCTCATATGAATGGACTTCCAATTAGATGACCAAGAAACCATTCCCATGAAGGGTTGAGCTTCTCTCTAGGGTATGATCTTAGCAGATAGGTACTCTAGGTTATTATCTTAGCGGAGAGGTATTATTGGAGCTCAATGAACCCATTCCCGACACATTTCAATGATTCAAAATATTTTAATCACTTAATCATTAGATTTAATGATATAATCAATAGGAAGAGAAATTATATAAGTAATGTAGATTTGATGATTTAATGTAGATTTCACTTTTAAATCTACACGTGCCTATCTTATCGTGCTCGTGGATTATTCCAAAACATTAAATCTATAATAATTAAATTGTAGAAGTAATTACATTTTAGTAACGCGGATATTATTCAATAGTAAGAGAAATTAATATAATTAATTTCACATGACTAAAGCGTTAATATATCATTGAATCAATTTAATTATTTGTGAGGGGACTGGGTAGAGAGTATTTATATAAATCACCACACTATTCTCTATTTTAATTATTTGTAATGCTTGATCATTTATTGAGTGTTTATTGCTAGATTTTCTAATTTAGTGTTAAATAAAATTACTATCAATATAAAATTAGTCCAAATAATAACAATATAGTTATCAATCAAAACCAAAATAGTAATGGCACCTAAAGGAACTAAAAACTTAACAATTTTGAGGTCATTTATATAATATAAAATTAGCTCATTTCTTATGCTAGCAGACAATACGTGATTAAAACAAAAGAATTAGTAACCATTTGGAAACAACCAAAAAAAGTTTTTGTTATAAAAAAAAAATTCAAAAAATTACATTTTTTTTAGTTAAAAAAATCAACTATCAGATCAATTTTTTCACTCACAAAAATATTTTTATTTAGGAATTTCTCAAACACAAAGAATTGCATGCAAATAATAAAAATTTAAGAAATATATAGTAGCTATAGAATGAACATGTGACAGTGTATACATATGACATAAAAAGTTAATGAGAGAGATGTGATGACATATGATCACATAATGATGAATAAATGGAAGATTAAGAGAGATTGAGAATGGACATGGAAGATTAAGAGAGATTGAGAACGGACATGATAGAAACACAAAAGAGAGAAAAAAAAAAAAAAGGTTTTAATAGTGATGATGAATGAATAATGACAAGCCGGTTGTTATTATTATTTTCAAAGAAACTTGCTTGAGAAATTTTAGTCCATTAAAGTTCAAAATCATATGAATTAACATATGGATTTGGGTTAAAGTTGTCTTGAAAAAATGTATGTGTTTACTATATATATATAACCAACATTAGCCTCTCAACAAATATTGTGAGAAGTATAATTGAAAGAAAAAAACAAAAAAAACATATATATCAAAAATGGGTGAGATCTCCTCCTTTTCCCTGCCGCAAAGAAACTATTGTTGGTATATTTTGCCCTTCTTGTTTGTGAATGGAGAATTATACTGCATTGCTTTTTTTGTGATGACCAGTTTCATTTTTGTGTCCCTCCACTTTTTGTTTTCTTTGGGTTTGTGATGTCCAGAAGCCTTTCTCAAATAATTTCTCGTTCTTGTTTATTCGATGTCGATTCTTCACTTGTTCTGAAGAGTGCGGGGTCAGGTCCAGAGTGCCCAGGGATCGAACCAGAAATTTCTGGGCTGCTGGGCCAGGGCCGCACGTGTGGGGGGTGAGACCGCACGTACGGGGAGAGGTGAAGTTCTGAGGCTTGCACACTGCCTAAAAGGCACGTGCGGACTGAGGTGCGGGGGACCACCGCACGTGCAGGGATGAGGGTCGCACGTGCGGGGAAAGGCGCTCCACACTTGCGGGGTTGGGCGCCGCACGTGCGGCACTCTGGGCAGTCCGAATCTCTATTTTTTTTCTCTCTTTTTGGCCGTGTGTGTATCACTTTTTAGGCACTTCCCCCTCACTCTAAACCCTATTTTTCTCCTCCTTCTCTCTAGAAAACCTCCTCAAACACCAAAACTCTTTGATTTTGCAATCCCTTGGATCTAGATTCATCATCATCATCATCATCTCTCCCTCTCAAGCTTTGGAGATCAAAAGCTAGAGCTTCACTTGGTGTGGTGGAAATCAAAGCTCTCTCATCTTGGATTTCTAGGGTTTCCTCTCTTTTCTTCATCAATCCTTGAGGTAGGGATTTCTTGAGTTATATATACATGTTTTGCCATATTAATGTTGATTTAAAAGCTCTCTTGAAGTCTTATGTTGATTTCTATTTTGAGACCTAACATGTAGAGAGATTTAGGAGTGGGTTCAAAATCCCAACTCTTTGGTTAATCCTAGGGGTTTTTCCTTTTATTAAACTCAAGGAAAATGATTTGAAAGGGGTTTCACTAAGGAAATGGGAAATTTTTTGTCTTTAATGAAAAACCCTAGAATTTGGGGGATTTTGGAAAAATATAAAAAATGCCTATGGGTTTTCTTTATTGTCTTGTGTCAAGAGAGTAGGTGAGAGTAAATTTCATCATATGTTTAGCCAAATAGCAATCTACTTGATATGTGAGAAATGAGATGTTATTTTAATAACATTGCTAAACACTTAAACATGTATTGTTGTGAACGGAAAAGAAATGGTTGTGCACCATGGAATGTAAGAATTATAAGATCTTGGAGATTTATGTTTGAAAATATTAAATGAGGTCTTGAAGGCATCATATTAACAAGAATTATGCATGGAGAGAAATTGTTGTTGTGTATGGATGGCTTACGGTTATGTTGCAAAATAACATTGGAGAGAGGAAAAGAGAAATGTATTTGTTTTGATATTGTTGTGAATTGTGCCATGGTAGACAAAGAGGATAAGAAATGCTTTGTTGTATACAAGTGTCTATATATATATTTACATTGATGAGGAAATTTCTTGCATATGAAAGATTTTGGGACATGAAGATGACATTTACATGTTGTTATGGCTTGAAATGATCAAATGTTGAAAGAACACATAGTATGGTCAATTGTAGCATTGGCATTAAGAACATTTTGTATATCATGAGGATTGGTTTGAAAATTGGAACTTCCTTTGAGAATGAAATATTGTAATTGAAAACTATGGAAGTGTTATGGGGTAAATATGTTGGTAAGTCCGGTTAGGGGGTGTACATGAATTGATAAGTTGGCCTAAGTGTCCGGGGTGAAAGACCGAAAACACGTGCGGAGGAAGTACCACTTCCCTTCTGGTTGGGGTTATTGGTAGTGCTTGTTGAGCCTACTTGCAGACACCAACCTAGGGATTACCTGAGTCATATTTATTGCCCTTATTGATTAAAATTGGAAGTTTTTTTGGAAATTGTCAAGATTGCAAACTTTTATTGAAACATGATGATCATCAAGAAGAACATGATATGAAGTTTTCTTTTTAATGGCACTGCATGGCATTGACATTTGCATTTTACATTGAGAGTTTGCATAACTGTATATACTTTGTAAGAAATTCTCTACTGGGCTTTATGCTCACCCCTATGGGATTTGGCACAGGTAAAGATGTGGTGGTCCCGTCGAGTTGAGGGCATAGACATATGTATTTTTGTGAAGAGCGGACAATTCTATTTGTTGTATTTATTTTGCTAGCCAAGGGCTGAAAGTGCATGGGTCTGAGAGAGCATTTTGTGTAACCGGGCTTATGCCTTGGAAGATGTAAGCCCTTAAGGGCACTTTAATTACTTGAGACTAGATGCTTCACATGCTATGGATTCATGTGTTTTTAATACCATTGAATGTATATCCGCATGTGAACTTTTGTATAAGCTCGTTCATTAATCATGCAAAGATGGAAGAATTGTTGTCTTTATTTGGCAAATGTTAGTTGATGTGGTTGTTTTATGTTGGATTATTTCGGGGCTTTACATTTTCAGTATTTGTGACTTGTGTCGACCCGTTAAACATTTGAGCTTTTTCAAGGCTACTGCTGTGATTGGCATGATTGTGCAAGTCAAGACCATGTTATTTCTTTTTTGTATTGTTCACCGTCATTGATTAAGGCAATGACATTTTATTTTGAGAGTTGGAAAATAAGCATTTATTCGTAGTGATATATACATTTCTCTCCATATTCTCTATCTGATTTAATAAAGTTGTTTAATGTTTCGTGCCCACTTGGTAAATGGCCTATTGACAACTACTTCTTCCATTTCAAATTGTTTGCCTATTTAATTTTATAGCATAAGAAGATAAATAAGGTTTTTTTTTTTTTTTTGGGTGAATAAGATTGATTTTGGGGGCTTTATTTTGTTTCCAAAATTGGGGGCCCAAGACAGTTGCTTGGGATGACTTAATATTGGGAAAATTGTAAATCGGTGGATCTCTTCAAAATAAATGTAAATTCATAAAGATGGTTTTTGAGCACTTCTAAATTTAATGAAAAAATATGTGAAAGATTGGAAATGCTTTAATGCATTAATATTAGGTTGAAAATGTAAGATTAATTACATTTGCTTGTACACTTAGGACATGTTTAATTAGCAAGATTAATAATGAGGAGATTAATAATTCATAGAGTTAGTGTAAGATTGGTTATTCAACTGAATTAATAAAATAAATAATTTTCTCTTGTTCACTTTGTTTGCAATAGATATGAAAAATAATTCAAATTATAGATTTGTATTACATTATTAGTGTATGATGAAAAATTCGTCAATTTAATTGGATAGAATGTTTATCAGGATCTAATCCTAAGAATAAAAATTACAACCAAACAATTGATTGTGAATCTCATATTAATTAGTTGGAATTAAGTTTATAAAAATACATAAAAGTTTTTATTACATTATTTTATTTTATTTTTTTGAAAAAGTGAGAGCAAAATAATCTTTCTATAGTTTTTCCACCTCCCATGTAGAAATCCCATCCTTTGGGATGATGTTATCTTTCACAATTAAACACGAATTACTAATCAAACATGACCATAGTAGTTCTATTACACTAACTGAATTCATGTTTCTGAGCTTTGTCAATCACTGAGGGCCACTAGTTATATATAAGAAATTACAATTCAGTGGGATGTTTTCAAAATAATTATAAATTAGTAAAATATTTTATCAACTTTAATAATTAAAGTCATAAACTTTTTTATGAATTTACATTTATTTTGAAGAGATCCACTGATTTACAATTTTCCCAATATTAAGTCATCCCAAGCAACTGTCTCGGGCCCCCAATTTTGGAAACAAAATACAGCCCCAAAAATCAATCTTATTCAAAAAAAAAAAAAAAAAAAAAACCCTATTTATCTTCTTATGCTATAAAATTAAATAGGCAAACAATTTGAAACGGAAGAAGTAGTTGTCAATAGACCATCTACTAAGTGGACACAAAACATTAAACAACTTTATTAAATCGGACAGAAAATATGGAGAGAAATGTATATATCACTAAGAATAAATGCTTATTTTCCAACTCTCAAAATAAAATGTCATTGCCTTAATCAATGACGGTGAACAATACAAAAAAGAAATAACATGGTCTTGACTTGCACAATGATGCCAATCACAGTAGTAGCCTTGAGAAGGCTCAAATCTTTAACGGGTCGACACAAGTCACAAATACTGAAAAAACAATACAGTATAATTCTCCAATCACAAACAAGAAGGGAAAAATATACCAACAATAGTTTCTTTGCGGCGGGGAAAAGGAGGAGATCTCACCCATTTTTGATATATATGTTTTTTCGTTTTTTTCTTCAATTATACTTCTCACAATATTTGTTGAGAGGCTAATGTTTGTGATGACCAGGTGTATTTACTCTCTCCGTTCTCTTTTGTTCTTCATTGGGTTGTAGGGTTCGAAAGTTTTGGTTCTCAAACAATAAATTTCGTTCTTGTTCATTCGAGGTTGAGTTTTACTTGTTCCAGAGAGTGTGAGGTCAGGTCCGAAGTGCTCGGGGATCGAACCAGAAAATTCTGGGATGCTGGGCTAAGGCTGCATGTGCAGGGTGGGGCCGCATGTGCGAGGGGTGAGGCCCCACGCGCGGGGAGGGGTGAGTTTCAGAGAGTTGCACACTGCCTAAATTGCAGGTGCGGAGGGGAAGGTGTAGAGGCAGCCGCACATGCGGGGATCAGGGCCACACGTGCGGGGACAAGTGCCGCACGTGCGGTCAGCCTAAGTCCGAGAAGGCTCTATTTTTTTTCTCTTTTTAGGCTGTGTATATCATTTTTCTTGTGTCTCTCTCTCTCTAAAAATACATTGCTCTCCCCTCTCTCTATGTTTCTACCTCAAAACAAGATCAAAACCCTTGATCTTCTCCCATCCATTTGAGATTCAACCTTAGCTCCTTCATCAAAGATTGAAAACTCCTCAAGAACTACATTGTGTACGGTGGAGATTGTGTTTGGGCATCTTGGCAATCTAGGGCTTATCTTCTTTTCTTCATCAAACCTTGAGGTAGGGACTTTCTTGAGTTATATATACATGATTTGCAAGATTGAATGTTGATTTTATGTTCCTCTTGAATTTATTTTGAGAGTTTAGTTTGTGGCTCAAGAGTGTAGAGATTTTTCAAAAGAGGGTTTAAAATTTCAAATGTTTCTAAGTTGATCCTTGAGGGCTTCATTTTTATTAATCTAAGAAAGATGTTTTGATGAGGTTTCACCAAGAAAATGGGGAGATGTTTTGGTTTTGATAAAGAACCCTAGAAATTTGGGAGTTTTGGAACATATGGGAAAAACCTATGGATTTTCTTTCTTTCTTGTGTTCAATGAATGATGGAGTGTAGATTTCATCATATGGTTTGCAAAATGACAATCCTCTTGATGTATGAGGATTGAGAAATTATTTTCAAAGCTATTGTTAAATGCATTAACATGTATAGTTGTGAGATGATAATTGTTGAGCACCTTGGATTATGGGAATTGAAATCTTGGAAATTGATGTTTGAAAAAAATTACATATAGTCTTGAAGTGACTAAATGCTAAGAATTGTGCTTGATGAGAAGCTATTGCTATGTGTTGATAACATCGGTTGAGCATATGGTTATTTTTGTGAAATGGCATTGGAGGGAGGAAAGATGGAGAAATGTCATGAGATGTTACTTATTGCATCATATTCTCATTAATTATGTATCATTATTGCGCATCTTGAATTGAATTGGAAACATTTACTTTGAGAAAAGATTATGTTGTAATGAGAACTATGGAAATGTTTAAGGGCTAAATACGTTGGTAAGTCCAGATAGGAGGTGTAGATGAAATTGATAAGTTGGCCTGAGTGTCCAGGGTAAAAGACCGAAAACACGCGGGAGGAGGTACCACTTCCCTTCCGGTTAGCAACCGGTAAAGTGGGGTTATTGGTAGTACTTGTTGAGCCTACTTGCAGACACCAACCTAGGGATTACCTGAGTCATATTTACCGCCCCTAATGATTAAAATCAAAAATTTGAAATTGATGAGATTGCAAGATGTTACAGAAAACATGATGGTTTTCAAGAAGAGCATGAAATGAGATCATCTGGAAATGGCATTTGCATGGCATTTGCATTTGCATTAAATGTTGGAAAATTTGCATAACTGTATATACTTTGTAAATATTTCTCTACTAGGCTTTATGCTCACCCCTATGGGATTTGGTGCAAGTAAAGATGTGGTGGTCCCGCCGAGTTGAGGGCGTGGACATGTTTCTGTGAAGAGTAGATGACTCTATTTTGTTGTATATATTTTGCTAGCCAAGGGCTATTCATGTATGGGTCCAAGAGGCCATTTTTGTGTAACCAGGCTAAAGCCTTGGAAGTTGTAAGCCCATGGGGGCATTTTATTTACCTTTGAGATTTGATGCTTCACATGCTATAGATTCATGTGTTTTTAATACCGTTGAATGTATAAATCGCATGTGGAACTTTTGTCATAACTCTATTGATTAATGATGTAAGGGTTGGAGATTTGCCACTAGTATTTAGTGGATGTGGGTTGATGTTTTATATATGTTGGATTATTTCGGGGTGTTACAATGTTGGTCATATATATATATATATATATATAGTAAACACATACATTTTTTCAAGACAACTTTAATCCAAATCCATATGTTAATTCATATGATTTTGAGCTTTAATTGACTACAATTTCTTAAGCAGATTTCTTTGAAAATAATAATAACAACCGGCATGTCATTATTCATTCATCGTCACTCAATATGAAAACCTTTTTTTTTCTTTTCACTTTTGTATTTCTATCATGTCCATTCTCAATCTCTCTTCCATTTATTCTTCATTATGTGATCATATCTTGTCCCATCTCTCTCATTAACTTTTTCTATCATATATATACACTGTCACATGTTCATTCTATAGCTACTACATATTTCTTAAATTTTTATTATTTGCATGCAATTCTTTGTGTTTGAGAAATTCTTGAATAAAAATATTTTTTGTGAGTGAAAAAATTGATATGATAGTTGATTTTTATAACTAAAAAAAAAAATGTAATTTTTTGAATTTTTTTTATAACAAGAACTTTTTTAGGTTGTTTCCAAATGGTTACTAATTCTTTTGTTTTAATCACGTATTGTCTACTAACATAAGAAATGAGCTAATTTTATATTATATAAATGACCTCAAAATTGTTAAGTTTTTAGTTCCTTTAGGTGCCATTACTATTTTGGTTTTGATTGATAACTATATTGTTATTATTTGGACTAATTTTATATTGATAATAATTTTATTTAACACTAAATTAGAAAATCTGGCAATAAACACTCAATAAATGATCAAGCATTACAAATAATTAAAATAGAGAATAGTGTGGTGATTTATCTAAATACTCTCAACCCAGTCCCCTCACAAATAATTAAAATAGATTTAATGACAAGTCCCTAGTTCGTCCTCCGCATCCCCATCACATCATCACTTGGACAACATTGTCAGCCAGGTGTTACTCGAGGGGAGTAAGGTTACAGAGAAAGTTGTTCAGTAAACTCGCTTCTCTTTTATAGCACTGTTGTAATTTCTTGATAACATCTATCAAATTTTGTTTATATATATATATATATACTCACATATATAATATTACTAATATTTTGGCCTCTTAAACAGTCGTACCCTTCACAGCATGGATTCTAGAATTGAGAGGCACTTTCATGACTTGGAGACACAGCTGAACACTGAAGCAGTTCCAAATGCACATCCAAATGCATAGCCTCATCCAAAGCACTTCTGAAATTAAACAAAAATCTAGTCACACAAACCAACGGCAACAGAAAGCAATCTTTTGTGCAATTTATCTTAAGCTATTATGAT
This sequence comes from Camellia japonica, assembly GCA_030407325.1. Lineage (NCBI taxonomy): Eukaryota > Viridiplantae > Streptophyta > Magnoliopsida > Ericales > Theaceae > Camellia > Camellia japonica. The sequence goes on along the minus strand of JAPPVO010000024.1, from coordinate 107,218,833 downwards.
CATCATTAAGCTTATAGCGATCCCGATTTTTTCCCCTCATTTATTGTATTCCGGTCTCGGGTTCCGTGGTTGTTTGTCATTGTCTATACCTCATTTCCATCCTTAATTCTTTGTATTTGAGCTGTGGGATGGGTTGGTTAAGTTTGGAACAAGTTGGTTGTGAGTTGAAACAAATGGTTGCTACCCAGGTTTTTCCTTCTTCGCTCGAGCGAGGCTTTTTGCGCTCGAGCGAGCCTTGGGTATTTGCTTCTTCACTCGAGCGAGAACTCTTGTGCTCGAGCCTGCGTTTGCGTCTCTATGAGACTTGAAAGTTGGTATTCTTCGCTCGAGCGAGAATTCCTACGCTTGAGCGAGCCCTGTGTTGTCTGTTCCGTCGCTCGAGCGAGAACTCTTGCGCTCGAGCATGCATTTGCGTTGGTTCAGACCTATAGCTTCTCATTGTTCGCTCGAGCGAGGACTTGTTATGTCTGGTCGTTCGAGCAACAACTCCTTCGCTCGAGCAAGCCCCATATATATCAGTTCGCAGTAGCGTGATTCAAGAACACTTTTTGATTTCTTTTTCATTCCAAACCCTAAGCCGACAACCTCTCTCTCCAAAATACCCCTTCTCTCTACAAATACACTTGATCTAGAGTGTCTCTACCTTACTTCCTTTGTTAAAAAGCTAGAGCTTGGTGAGGGCTTCCCTTTGATCTGAAAAAGTGTGGATTTGGAGCATCTTGAGTTTCTCTCTTCTTCTCCTTTGAGCTTCTCCATTTGAGGTAGGGATAAACTACTCATTTCTATGAGCTTTAACATAAGTATTAGTCATTTTGTATAAATGGTGAGATTTGGAAATTTTGGGAAGTTAGGGTTTGAAATTTGAAATGTTTGAAAAAGGGTTTTTCTATTTTTGGGCCCCATGTGAGGTCTTGAAATGGGGTTATCTATATATAATTGACGAAATTTGGCCTTGGGAGCAATATTTGAGGAAAGGGGGAAAATGCCCTAAATTGAATTATATACATTATTTGTATAAAGGATAAAATTTATGTGGAAACATGAAATTGGTTTGAGAATCATGAAATTGAAGGAAATTGTGATTAAATGGTGTAGTTGGATTGATATATCGCTCACCAATGGAAAAGTTGATAAATTATCTGTTTGATAAATTTATTTATCTATTTAGAAATAACTGTTTTGGGCTATCGGTGGAGGATAGTCTTGATTGTTGTAGACACTGCATAATGATTAGGTAAATTGAAACTAATCAATTTGAGTATGTCATTGAATATGACAGTTGGATTAAAACGCTGAATATGTGAATTGTTGGGTCATTGTATATGCCAACATGTTTAATACATTGTATATGTATCTTGTGTGGGAGGAGATAGGGGATGTACTCCATTGTGTGGGAGGAGATAGGGGATGGACTCCATTGATAACTAAGTTGGCCGGAGTGTCCTAGGTGAAAGTCCTGAAATCTTATTTACTTATGGGTGCCGGTTCCCTTGGACGTAGTTCCGTAAAATGGCAAAAATATTGAAGTGTTGAATGATGTTTGTTATTGAAGTATTGGTGTATGTGTTGTAGTCTCATTTTAAATTGTTTGGTTAATATTGAACTACGTCGATGAATTGATTTAGATAAATAATGGGAGGTAGATTTGTTATAGAAATTGTGTATATTGGTTTACAAATGCTCAACATTTATCGGATGCTAATGTTTTAGTTGATTCTCATATACTGTTTAGCATGTCTCTATTGGGCTTTGGCTCACCCTACTTGGGACATCATTTTTCAGGAACAGGAGACATGCCGCCTCCAAGGTCTTAGCTTGGAAGGTTTTGGAGTTGAAGACTCCCTTTTATTATTTTGTTTTTGATGTTAAATGTAAATTCAAGCCGAGGGCTTTATATGTAAAGAGTTAGAACTCTTCTTTTTCTTGTAACCAAGTGTTTACTTGGAAAGTTGTAAGCCCGTAGGTCATCTGTTTTGTTGATAACATGTAACATCTTTTGTAAAGAACATTCTGATGAATGGAATATAATACTTTTCCTATGTTTTAGGGCTTTATGAACGATTGATTTATATTGTATTTTGAGGGCATTACAAAGCTTGTCCTATATCATCAATTGATGCATCGTCTCCATCTTCTCCATCTTGTGTTGGAGGCTGTACATTTGGATGTGCATTTAGAACTACTTCGGTGTTCAGCAGTGCCTCCAAGTCATGAAAGTGCCTCTCAATTCTAGAATCCATGTTATGAATGGCACGACAGTCTAAGAGGCAAAAATATTAGTAATATTATATATATAAACAAAATTTGATAGATATTATCAAGAAATTACAACAATGCTATAAAAGAGAAGCGAGTTTCAAACAACTTTATCTGTAACCTTGCTCCCCTTAACTAACACCTGGCTAACAATGTCGTCCAAGTGATGATGCGATGGGGATACGAAAAAGGAACTAGGGACAAGTCCAGATGGCGTGCATGGTATTTCAAGCTGAACCTAAGCGTGAATGTCTCTGTAAGCGTTCCTCGCAGCAAAAAAAGCATCAATCCCGTATAATTCCTAAGTGGCAGCAAAAAGTCCTATGGCTGACAGTATCCATGCCCAAAGATGAAATATATCCAATAGACTGATGAGGAAGTGCTTAATAGCAGATGAAAACATTGTCATGTGATAGAAGGCAAGTAATGGGTGGCACCGATACACAATGACATCACACAGTGTGAAGGCACCATTGAACGCATTCAACAAAAGTGATAGATACTTCATATATAGTATCTCAGGCCTATCAAAATGTCCGACCTCTAGTAGAAGTTTTAACACCTTGACAATCCAAGCCATGGCAACGGCAGGACGAACTCGGTGGTGTCGAAGAAACAGTAAGAACCACAAAATGGGTGTCCAAACTGCCATTTGAAATCAAATTTATAAAGTACGAAAATACACTATATCAATCATCAGGCATAGTTTTTAACCAGATGGCTTCCATAAATTTAATCAAACATAACCAAAATCAAACCATAATACAAAACAAATTATCCAAATTCAAATTTTGCAAGCATTAACTAATAATTTTGATAAGTTTAGCCTAACAAAACTGCCTAAGACATGAGCCAATGCCAGCTTGCCAACATAATATATATATATATATAAGATAATGAGAGAGGAAGATGGTGGAGGAGGAGAAACACTTACAGAGAAACTCTGCTAAAAAGTGGACGAGAGGTGAGACCTATTGCTTGAGAGAGGAAATGAGGAGGGACTTTGGGGAGAGAGAGAGAGCTATAGACATAAACGTCAATGCAAACCCATAAAGCTCATTTTTGAAAGAAATGTGAATCCACTAAATATATTTCTTTGATCAGCAAAAAGTAGGAAACCATAAACCAAGAGAATAATATATCAATAAAGGTTAAACTAAGAAAATAATACATAATAATATATCGAGGGGGGAAGGGAGCAAAAGAATCCACTAAACATATGAGTGCACAAAGGAGGAGAAGTTTTGTTTGTGGTATAACAAATTTCATAATTACAATAAAAAATCTTTATTGAAGTACTCTAAAATGATTTTTATTTTTGTCCACTTTCATATGATTAGATAAATACTACGACCAAATGTATTTGTGAAATAATTTTAAAAAATAATTTTTTAGATAGAGTTTATCAAATTTGAAAAAAATTTTGGTTTCATGTTTTGAGAATGGTTTTGGAGTTTTGGAACTTGGAATGATTTAATCATTATTATTATTATTATTATTATTATTATTATTATTATTATTATTATTAATTTTTAGCTTTTTTTTTTTTTTTTTTTTGTAGTTCAATAGATGGATGTGAGGCAAAAAAAAAAAATTGATTGATGTGTAAGAAATGAGAAAGAGAGGAGAGAGAAAAAATAATTGATTGATGTGTGTAGTAATGTGATGGTCAGAAAGCCGTCTCGTTTCATTTTGAGTTATGTTGGGTAAGTTGTTGTTGAAAATTCTTTTCTAAATATTTTTGGTTACATTGTTTCTTTTCTGAGTTTTCACCTGTCCCGGAGGGTGCGAGGTCGACTCCGGAGTGTCGGGAGAGAAGCCGAAGTTTTTCCGGCCTGGAAGGCCAAAGCCGCACGTGCGGGGCCTTCGGTTGTACATGCGGGAGAGGGGGGCCACACGTGTGGGGGGTGAGGTTGCACGTGCGGAAAGCAAGGGAGAGGGTTGTGTGCACACTGCCTAAGAGGCAAGCACGGAGGTGCAGGAGACACCATACGTGCGGTGGTGAGAGCCGCACATACGGGAGAGGCGCTCCGCACGTGCGGGAGAGGGCGCCGCAAGAGCGGCCAGGCGCGTGTTTTTCCTCGTTTTTCATGCATTTCAACTATGTATTGAGTTTCAAGCATTTCAGCTATGAAACATGTCCACTAGACTGTAGAGGAAGTGCTTAATGGCAGATGAAAACAATGTCATGTGATAGAAGGCAAGTAATGGGTGGCACCAATACACAATGACATCACACAGTGTGAAGGCACCGTTGAACGCAGTCAACAAAAGTGATAGATACTTCATATACAGTATCTCAGGCCTATCAAAATGTCCGATCTCTAGTAGAAGTGTTAACACCTTGACAATCCAAGCCATGGCAACGGCAGGACGAACTCGGTGGCGTCGAAGAAACAGTAAGAACCACAAAATGGGTGTCCAAACTGCCATCTAAAATCAAATTTATAAAGTACAAAAATACACTATATCAATCGTCAGGCATAGTTTTTAACTAGATGGCTTCCATAAATTTAATCAAACATAACCAAAATCAAACCATAATACAAAACAAATTATCCAAATTTAAATTTTGTATATATTAACTAATAATTTCGATACGTTTAGCCTAACAAAACCGCCTAAGACATGAGCCAATGCAGCTTCCCAACATAATATATATATATATATATATATATAAAAGATAATGAGAGAAGAAGATGGTGGAGAAAGAGGAACACTTACAGAGAAACTCTGCTAAAAGTGGAGGAGAGGTGAGGCCTATTGCTTGAGGAGAAAATGAGGAGGGACTTTGGGGAGAGAGAGAGAGCTATAGACATAAACGTCAATGCAAATCCATAAAGCTCGTTTTTGAAAAAAAATGTGAATCCACTAAATATATTTCTTTAATCAGCAAAAAGTAGGAAACCATATTGATAATAAGCAAAAAGTAGGAAACCATGAACTAAGAGAATAATATATCAATAAAGGTTAAACTCTGAAAATAATACAGAATAATATATCGAGGGGGGAAGGGAGCAAAAGAATCCACTAAACATATGAGTGCACAAAGGAGGAGAAGTTTTGTTTGTGGTATAATAAATTTCATAATTAAAAAAAAAACTTTATTGAAGTACTCCAAAATGATTTTTATTTTGTCCACTTTTCATACGATTAGATAAATACTACGACCAAATGTATTTGTGAAATAATTATAAAAAATAATTTTTTTGATAGAGTTTATCAAATTTGAAAATTTATTTTGTTTTATGTTTCGAGAATGGTTTTTGAGTTTTGGAATTTGGAATGATTTAATTATTATTATTATTATTATCATTATTATTATTATTATTATTATTATTATTATTATTTATTATTATTATTTTTTTTATTTTATTTTATTTTTTTTTTTTGTTTGAATAGATGGATGTGAGAAAAAAAAAATTGATTGATGAGTAAGAAGTGAGAAAGGAAGGAGAGAGAAAAAAACAATTGATTGATGTGTATTGTAATGTGATGGTTAGAAAGCCGTCTCGTTTCATTTTGAGTTATGTTGGGTAAGTTGTTGTTGAAATTTCTTTTCGAAATATCTTCGGTTGCATTGTTTCTTTTCTGAGTTTTCACCTGTCCCGGAGGGTGCGAGGTTGACTCCAGAGTGTCAGGAGAAAAGCCGAACTTTTTTCGGCCTTGAAGGCCAGAGCCGCACATGCGGGGCCTTGGGCAGTACATGCGGGAGAAGGGGGCCACACGTGCGGGGGATGAGGCTGCACATGCGGAAAGCAAGGGTGAGTGTTGTGTGCACACTGCCTAAAAGACAGGTGCGGAGGTGCGGGAGAGACCACACGTGTGGTGGTGAGAGCCGCACGTGCGGGAGGGGCGCTCCGCACGTGCGTGAGAGAGCGCCGCACGTGCTGTTGGGCTCATGTTTTGCCTCATTTTTCATACATTTTAGCTATGTATTAAATTTCGTGCATTTCATTTATGAAATATATCCACTAGACTACAGAGGAAGTGCTTAATAGCAGATGAAAACATTGTCATGTGATAGAAGGCAAGTAATGGGTGGCACCGATACACAATGACATCACACCGTGTGAAGGCACTGATGAACGCAGTCAACAAAAGTGATAGATACTTCATATACAGTATCCCAGGCCTATCAAAATGTCCGATCTCTAGTAGAAGTGTTAACACCTCGACAATCCATGCCATGGCAACGGCAGGACGAACTTGGTGGTGTCGAAGAAATAGTAAGAACCACAAAATGGGTGTCCAAACTACCATCTGAAATCAAATTTATAAAGTACGAAAATACACTATATCAATCATCAGGCATAGTTTTTAACTAGATGGCTTCCATAAATTTAATCAAACATAACCAAAATCAAACCATAATACAAAACAAATTATCCAAATTTAAATTTTGCAAGTATTAACTAATAATTTCGAAAAGTTTAGCCCAACAAAACCGCCTAAGACATGAGCCAATGGCAGCTTGCAAACATGATATATATATATATATATATAAGATAATGAGAGAAGAAGATGGTGGAGGAAGAGGAACAGTTACAGAGAAACTCTACTAAAAAGTGGAGGAGAGGTGAGGCCTATTGCTTGAGAGAGAAAATGTGGAGGGACTTTGGGGAGAGAGAGAGAGCTATAGACATAAACGTCAATGCAAACCCGTAAAGCTCGTTTTTGAAAGAAATGTGAATCCACTAAATATATTTCTTTGATCAGCAAAAAGTAGGAAACCATATTGATAATAAGCAAAAAGTAGGAAACCATGAACTAAGAGAATAATATATCAATAAAGGTTAAACTAAGAAAATAATACATAATAATATATCGAGGGGGGAAGGGAGCAAAAGAATCCACTAAACATATGAATGGACAAAGGAAGAGAAGTTTTGTTTGTGGTATAATAAATTTCATAATTAAAAAAAAAAATCTTTATTGAAGTACTCTAAAATGATTTTATTTTTGTCCACTTTTCATATGATTAGATAAATGCTACGACCAAATGTATTCGTAAAATAATTTTAAAAATAATTTTTTAGATAGAGTTTATCAAATTTGAAAATTTATATGGTTTTATGTTTCGAGAATGGTTTTGGAGTTTTGGAATTTGCAATGAGTTAATTATTATTATTATTATTTTTTTTTTTTTTTTTTTTTTTGGTAGTTGAATAGATGGATGTGAGAAAAAAAAATGATTGATGTGTAAGAAGTGAGAAAGAGAGGAGAGAGAAAAAAATAATTTATTGATGTGTGTAGTATTGTGATGGCTAGAAAGCCGTCTCGTTTCATTTTGAGTTATGTTGGGAAAGTTGTTGTTGAAAATTCTTTTCTAAATATTTTCGGTTGCATTGTCTCTTTTTCGAGTTTTCACCTGTCCCGAAGGGTGCTTGGTCGACTCCGGAGTGTCGGGAGAGAAGCCAAAGTTTTTCCTGCCTGGAAGGCCAAAGCCGCACATGCGGGGCCTTAGGCAGTACATGCGGGAGAGGGGGGCCACACGTGCGGGGGGTGAGGCTGCACCTGCGGAAAGCAGGGGAGAGGGTTGTGTGCACACTGCCTAAATGGCAGGTGCGGAGGTGCGGGAAAGACCGCACGTGCGGTAGTGAAAGCCGCACGTGTAGCTAGGCGCATGTTTTGCCTCGTTTTTCGTACATTTCAGCTATGTACTGAGTTTCGTGCATTTCAGCTATGAAATATATCCACTAGACTGCAGAGGAAGTGCTTAATAGCAGATGAAAACATTGTCTTGTGATAGAAGGCAAGGAATTGGTGGCACCGATAGACAATGACATCACACAGTGTGAAGGCACCGTTGAACGCAGTCAACAAAAGTGATAGATACTTCATATACTGTATCTCAGGCCTATCAAAATGTCCGATCTCTAGTAGAAGTGTTAACACCTCGACAATCCAAGCCACGGCAACAGCAGGATGAACTCGGTGGCGTCGAAGAAACCGTAAGAACCACAAAATGGGTGTCCAAACTGCCATCTGAAATCAAATTTATAAAGTACAAAATTACACTATATCAGTCATCAGGCATAGTTTTTAACTAGATTGCTTCCATAAATTTAATCAAAAATAACCAAAATCAAAACATAACACAAAACAAATTATCCAAATTTAAATTTTGCAAATATTAACTAACAATTTCGATAAGTTTAGCCTAACAAAACCGCCTAAGACATGTGCCAATGGCAGCTTGCCAAGATATATATATATATATATATATAAAGATAACGAGAGAGGAAGATGGTGGAGGAGGAGGAACACTTACAGAGAACCTGTGCTAAAAAGTGGAGGAGAGGTGAGGCCTATTGCTTGAGAGAGAAAATGAGGAGGGACTTTGGGGAGAGAGAGAGAGCTATAGACATAAACGTCAATGCAAACCCGTAAAGCTCGTTTTTGAAAGAAATGTGAATCCACTAAATATATTCTTTGATCAGCAAAAAGTAGGAAACCATATTGATAATAAGCAAAAAGTAGGAAACCATGAACTAAGAGAATAATATATCAATAAAGGTTAAACTAAGAAAATAATACAAAATAATATATCGAGGTGGGAAGGGAGCAAAAGAATCCACTAAACATATGAGTGCACAAAGGAGGAGAAGTTTTGTTTGTTGTATAATAAATTTCATAATTAAAAAAAAAAATCTTTATTGAAATACTCTAAAATGAATTTTATTTTTGTCCACTTTTCATATGATTAGATAAATACTACGACCAAATGTATTTGTGAAATAATTTTAAAAAATAATTTTTTAGAGATAGTTTATCAAATTTGAAAAATTATTTGGTTTTATGTTTCGAGAATGGTTTTGGAGTTTTGGAATTTGGAATGATTTATTATTATTATTATTATTATTATTATTATTATTATTATTATTAATTTTATTGTCATTTTTATTTTTTTGTGGTTGAATAGACGGATGTGAGAAAAAATAAATTGATTGATGTTTAGAAGTGAGAAAGAGAGGAGAGGGAAAAAAATAATTGATTGATGTGTGTAGTAATGTGATGTTAGACAGCCGTCTTGTTTCATTTTAAGTTATGTTGGGTAAGTTGTTGAAAATTCTTTTCTAAATATTTTCGGTTGCATTCTTTCTTTTCTGAGTTTTCACCTATCCCGGAGGGTGCGAAGGCGACTCTGGAGTGTTAGGAGAGAAGCCAAAGTTTTTTCGACCTCGAAGGCCAGAGCCGCACGTGTGGGGCCTTGGGTAGCACATACGGGAGAGGGGGGCCACACGTCTAGGGGGTGAGGCTACACGTGCGGAAAGCAGGGGAGAGAGTTGTGTGCACAATGCCTAAAAGGCAGGTGCGGAAGTGCGGGAGAGACCGCACGTGCGGCCAGGCGCATGTTTTGCCTCGTTTTTCATGCACTGCAACTATGTATTGAGTTTCGTGCATTTCAGCTATGAAATATATCCACTAGACTGCAGAGGAAGTGCTTAATTGCCGATGAAAACATTGTCATGTGATAAGAGGCAAGTAACGGGTGGCACCGATACACAATGACATCACACAGTGTGAAGGCACCGTTGAACGCAGTCAACAAAAGTGATAGATACTTCGTATACAGTATCTCAAGCCTATCAAAATGTCCGATCTCTAGTAGAAGTATTAACACCTCGACAATCCAAGCCATGGCAACGACAGGACAAACTCGGTGGCGTCGAAAAAATAGTAAGAACCACAAAATGGGTGTCCAAACTGCCATCTGAAATCAAATTTATAAAGTACAAAAATACACTATATCAATCATCAGGCATAGTTTTTAACAAGATGGCTTCCATAAATTTAATCAAACATAACCAAAATCAAACCATAATACAAAACAAATTATCCAAATTTAAATTTTGCAAATATTAACTAATAATTTCGGTACGGTTAGCCTAACAAAACCGCCTAAGACATGAGCCAATGGCAGCTTGCCAACATAATATATATATATATATATAAAAATAAAAAGATAATGAGAGAAGAAGATGGTGGAGGAGGAGGAACACTTACAGAGAAACTCTGCTAAAAAGTGGAGAAGAGGTGAGGCCTAAAACTTGAGAGAGAAAATGAGGAGGGACTTTTGGGAGAGAGGGAGAGCTATAGACATAAACGTCAATGCAAACCCATAAAGCTCGTTTTTGGAAGAAATGTGAATCCACTAAATATATTTCCTTGATCAGCAAAAAGTAGGAAACCATATTCATAATAAGCAAAAAGTAGGAGACCATGAACTAAGAGAATAATATATCAATGAAGGTCAAACTAAGAAAATAATACAGAATAATATATCAGGGGGGGGAGGGGAAGGGAGCAAAAGAATCCACTAAACATATGGGTGCACAAAGGACGAGAAGTTTTGTTTGTTGTATAATAAATTTCATAATTAAAAAAAAAAATCTTTATTGAAGTACTCTGTTAGGTTTTTATTCTTGGCAATCCCGTTTGACAAAACTCTTTTGAGTTGTAATTTTATTCGCATTTTTATTTCAGTGAGGCTATGAGTTTATTAGATGCGAATCCAACCCGAATCGAGCTTTGCGGAGAAGTTTGTGATGTTAATGCTTTCAAGATTGCCACTTCGCTGATTATTACGGGGGTCGAGCTGCCCGGTCAGCTCGCGGCCGAAGCAAAATTCAAAATTGCATTCAAAATTGCATATCAGCCGTTGCTCGCTCGAGCCAAGGAGTGCTCGCTCGAGCTAAGACTTTCTCGCTCGAGCCAAGGAATGCTCGCTCGAGCCAAGGATTGTGTCCATACAAAAACCTGAAGAAGTGTATTCTTCGCTCGAGCCAAGGATCCGTCGCTCGAGCCAAGGCACTAGTAGAAATCATGAAAATTACTCTCCTCGCTCGAGCCAGGAAATCTTCGCTCGAGCGAGCCTCAGAATCCGGATTTCTTAAGGAGTTTGTTTTCTTCCCAATCTTGGATTGCTTTTGGTTCTCTATAAATACTTGGTTTTCTCCAAAAACTAAGTAAATTGATTGAAGTCCTCCAGATCTTCTTTTTGGTTCTTAAAGGTTTATATCTGGGGATATTTTGTTATTTTCTTTGATGTTTTATTGAGTATTCAACTCATGGTTTAAAGAGAGTACATCAAAGGTTTGTTTGTTATACACAAAAAAGAGAGGTGTTCTTCAGTTGTGAATTCTGAAGAATTCGAGCCTGAAGCTTTGGTGGGAATCCGGAGTGGCTCATCAGAAAGACAGTTCCGTGCTGAAGATGGGGTTGGAAGAGGCACATAGAGGTTGGTTCAATTAGGCGTTGTGAATTCGCTAGATAATTGAGAGTGATACCTGTGTAATTCCTTTATATCTTCTTAGTGGATTGTTCTTGTGGCTGTTGCCCGTGGTTTTTTGATCACAATTGGAAGGTGTCCAATTGTGGTTTTTCCACGTAAAATCTTTGTGTCTCTTTCTCTTGATTGTTTGATTGGGATTGTTATATTCTGCTTAAAATTGATACATAATCACAAATCAACATCTAGGAGGTTTCTAGATTTTTCATACTCTAAAATGATTTTTATTTTTGTCCACTTTTCATATGATTAGATAAATACTACGACCAAATGTATTTGTGAAATAACTTTAAAAATTAATTTTTTAGATAGAGTTTATCAAATTTGAAAAAAAATTTGGTTTTATGTTTCGAGAATGGTTATGGAGTTTTCGAATTTGGAATGATTTATTATTTTATTTTATTTTTTATTTATTTATTTTTTTTGTAGTTGAATAGATGGATGTGAGAAAAAAAAAATTGATTGATGAGTAAGAAGTGAGAAAGAGAGAAGGGAGAAAAAAATAATTAATTGATGTGTGTAGTAATGTGATGGTTAGAAAGCCGTCTCGTTTCATTTTGAGTTATGTTGGGTAAGTTGTTGAAAATTCTTTTCAAAATATTTTCGGTTACATCGTTTCTTTTCCGATTTCTCACCTGTCTCGGAGGGTGCGAGGTCAACTCCGAAGTGTCAGGAGAGAAGCCGAAGTTTTTCCGACCTGGAAGGCCAAAGCCGCACGTGCGGGGCCTCGGGCAGTACGTGCGAGAGAGGGGGGCCACACATTCGAGGGTGAGGCTGCACGTACGAATAGCAGGGGAGAGGGTTGTGTGCACACTACCTAAAAGGCAGGTGCGGAGGTGCTGGAGAGACCGCACGTGCGGTGGTGAAAGCCGCACGTGCGGGAGAGGAGCTCCGCACGCGCAGGAGAGGGCGCCGCACGTGCGGCCAGGCACGTGTTTTGCCTCATTTTTGATGCATTTCAGCTATGTATTGAGTTTCGTGCATTTCAGCTATGAAATATATCCACTAGACTGCAGAGGAAGTGCTTAATAGCAGATGAAAACATTGTCTTGTGATAGAAGGCAAGTAATGGGTGGCACCGATACACAATGACATCACACAGTGTGAAGGCAACGTTGAACGCAGTCAGCAAAAGCGATAGATACTTCATAAACAGTATCTCAAGCCTATCAAATGTCCGATCTCTAGTAGAAGTGTTAACACCTCAACAATCCAAGCCATGGCAACGGCAGGACGAACTTGGTGGCGTCGAATAAACAGTAAGAACCACAAAATGGGTGTCCAAACTGCCATCTGAAATCAAATTTATAAAGTATGAAAATACACTATATCAGTCATTAGGCATAGTTTTTAACTAGATGGCTTCCATAAATTTAATCAAACATAACCAAAATCAAACCATAATACAAAACAAATTATCCAAATTTAAATTTTGCAAGTATTAACTAATAGTTTCGATAAGTTTAGACTAACAAAACCGCCTAAGACATGAGCCAATCGCAGCTTGCCAACATAATATGTATATATATATATATAAAGGACAATGAGAGAAGAAGATGGTGGAGGAGGAGGAACATTTACAGAGAAACTCTGCTAAAAAGTGTAGAAGAGGTGAGGCCTATTGCTTGGGAGAGAAAATGATGAGGGACTTTGGGGAGAGAGAGAGAGAGAGCTATAGACATAAACATCAATGCAAACCCATAAAGCTCATTTTTGAAAGAAATGTGAATCCACTAAATATATTTCTTTGATAAGCGAAAAGTAGGAAACCATATTGATAATAAGCAAAAAGTAGGAAACCACAGAGTAGGAGAATAATATATGAATAAAGGTTAAACAAAGAAAATAATACAGAATAATATATCGAGGGGGGAAGGGAGCAAAAGAATCCACTAAACATATGAGTGCACAAAGGAGGAGAAGTTTTGTTGTGGTATAATAAATTTCATAATTAAAAAAAAAAAATCTTTATTGAAGTACTCTAAAATGATTTTTATTTTTGTCCACTTTTCATATGATTAGATAAGTACTAAGACCAAATGTATTTGTGATATAATTTTAAAAAATAATTTTTTAGATAGAGTTTATTAAATTTGAAAAAAAAATTCGTTTTATGTTTCGAGAATGGTTTTGGAGTTTTGGAATTTGGAATGATTTAATTATTATTATTATTATCATTTTTTTTTTTTTTTTTTGTAGTTGAATAGATGGATGTGAGAAAAAATAATTGATTGATGTGTGTAGTAATGTGATGGTTAGAAAGCCGTCTTGTTTCATTTTGAGTAATGTTGGGTAAGTTGTTGAAAATTCTTTTCTAAATATTTTCGGTTGCATTGTTTCTTTTCCGAGTTTTCACCTGTCCCGGAGGGTGCAAGGTTGACTCCGGAGTGTCGGCGGAGAAGCCGAAGTTTTCCTGGCCTGGAAGGCCAAAGCCGCACGTGCGGGGTCTTGGGCAGTACATGCGGGACAGGGGGGTCACACGAGCGGGGGGTGAGGCTGCAAGTGCGGAAAGCAAGGGAGAGGGTTGTGCGCACACTGCGTATAAGGCAGGTGCGGAGGTACGGGAGAGAGCGCACGTGTGGTGGTGAGAGCCGCACTTGCGGGAGAGGCGTTGTGCACGTGCGGGAGAGGGCGCCGCACGTGCGGCCCGACACGTGTTTTGCCTCATTTTTCGTGCATTTTAGCTATGAAATATATCCACTAGACTGCAGGGGAAGTGCTTAATAGCAGATGAAAACATTGTCATGTGATAGAAAGCAAGTAATGGGTGGCACCAATACACAATGACATCACACATTGTGAAGGCACCGTTGAACGCAGTCAACAAAAGTGATAGATACTTCATATACAGTATCTCAGGCCCATCAAAATGTCCAATCTCTAGTAGAAGTGTTAACACCTCGACAATCCAAGCCATGGCAATGGCAGGACGAACTTGGTGGCATCGAAGAAATAGTAAGAACCACAAAATGGGTGCCCAAATTGCCATCTCAAATCAAATTTATAAAGTACGAAAATACACTATATCAATCATCAGGCATAGTTTTCAATTAGATGGCTTCCATAAATTTAATCAAACATAACCAAAATCAAACCATAATACAAAACAAATTATCCAAATTTAAATTTTGCAAGTATTAACTAATAATTTCGATAAGTTTAGCCTAGCAAAACCGCCTAAGACAAGAGCCAATGGCCGCTTGCCAACATAATATATATATATATATATATATAAAAGATAATGAGAGAAGAAGATGGTGGAGGAGGAGGAACACTTACAGAGAAACTCTGCTAAAAAGTGGAGGAGAGGTGAGGCCTATTGCTTGAGAGAGAAAATGAGGAGGGACTTTGGGGAGTGTGAGAGAGCTATAGACATAAACGTCAATGCAAACCCATAAAGCTCGTTTTTGAAAGAAATGTTAATCCACTAAATATATTTCTTTGATCAGCAAAAAGTCGGAAACCATATTGATAATAAGCAAAAAGTAGGAAACCATGAACTAAGAGAATAATATATCAATAAAGGTTAAACTAAGAAAATAATACAGAATAATATATCGAGGGGGGAAGGGAGCAAAAGAATCCACTAAACATATGAGTGCACAAAGGGGGAGAAGTTTTGTTTGGGGTATAATAAATTTCATAATTAAAAAAAAAAAAAAAAACTTTATTGTAGTACTCTAAAATGATTTTTACTTTTGTCCACTTTTCATATGATTAGATAAATAGTAAGACCAAATAATTTTAAAAAATAATTTTTTAGATAGAGTTTATCAAATTTGAAAATTTATTTGGTTTTATGTTTCGAGAATGGTTTTGGAGCTTTGGAATTTGGAATGATTTAATTATTATTATTATTGTTGTTGTTGTTGTTGTTGTTGTTGTTGTTGTTATTATTAATTTTTATTATATTTTTATTGTAGTTGAATAGATGGATATGAGAAAAAAAAAATTGATTGACGTGTAAGAAGTGAGAAAGAGAGGAGAGAGAAAAAAATAATTGATTTATGTGTGTAGTAATGTGATGGTTAGAAAGCCGTCTCGTTTCATTTTGAGTTATGTTTGGTAAGTTGTTGAAAATTCTTTTCTAAATATTTTCGGTTGCATTGTTTCTTTCCCGAGTTTTCACCTGTCCCAGAGGGTGCGAGGTCGACTCCGAAGTGTCGGGAGAGAAGCCAAAGTTTTTCCGGCCTAGAAGGCCAGAGCAGCACGTGTGGGGCCTTGCGCAGTACACGCGGGAGAGGGGGGCCACACGTGCAGGTGGTGATGCTGCACGTGCGGAAAGCAGGGGAGAGGGTTGTGTGCACACTACCTAAAAGGCAGGTGCGATGTAGAGACCCTAATTTTTTTGTAATTACACTTGAAACCCTGAGCCTTAGTTTAATAGCATTTTGGTACCTAGTTTCGTAAAAGTCTGCAAAATGGCCCAATAAAGAATAATTTTCCTGTATATTATCAAAATTAAACCGAGAACACCACTTTATAATTGGAAATACCCTAAAACTTGGTTTTTATTTATTTACCTCTTTGCTTATAAATTAATTCATACATTTTATTTTTTATTTTTATTTTTGTTGTTCTTTTATTTATTATTTATTTGAATATTTATTACTTATTTGAATAGAGTATTATTTATGTGAATATATACATAGTTATAATATATATATATATATAATATGTTGGTGGAAGAGTTGGGTGGATAACAACAAAAAAATAAATAAAATAAAATAAAAATAAATATCTAGATATTTAGTTCTCTTAACCATTAAGCTACCTTATATTATATAAATTGAGGGCTTGTCCAAATCCACTCCCACGTTTTTCTAAAGTCCAAGGAGAGGGTGAGAGAGGGAGAGTTGGCTCAAGGGAAGGGAAGTAGAGAAATAAGAAGAAGAAGAAGAAAAACAAAAAAAAAAAGAAGAGAAAAAGAAGGAATTCTTGAAGGTAAGAACATACCTCTTCCTTATTTTCTCCAATCCTTTCATCATCTCATTCTATGGTCTAGTATGCCTCTTGTGTTACAAATTGATGGTAAATAGGGTGTTTTTGGTGTGTGTGTGAAGGTGTAGGTATGAAATAGTGCCATTGTCTTGCAAACTTGTGAAATTAGGCACTGCTGGAACTTCTCTAATTTAAAAGAAATATCAAATCTATCTAATTCTCAAATCTGAATTTATTTAGGATATTTTATGTGTTTAGAGCCTGTGACAATTTTATTAGCTCCTAATTGTGTGTTTTTAGGGCTTGGATAATTTGTTGAAAAATCTGGTCCTGAATCTCTGAAAAATAGTCCACTTTTAGCAATTTTATAAAATTCTAGAAAAATCATCTCATGTTGGTTCTTTTGTCGAAAGTTATAACTCTGAGTCCTCTTTCCAACAGATTTTATTTGAGTGAAAACCATCGGGTAGATTGAGAGAAAAGCTAGTTTTCCCAAAGGGTGACAAATCTGGACAGGTTTTCGAATATAGTTTGTAGATGAATTTTTGGAGGGGCTGTGCAACTTCTGAAAATTGGAACTGAAACTAGACAGATTGAATACTGGTTCTGTGCAATTTCAGCCCCTAATTTGACCTAGAAGTATTTTTACCAAAGCGTTCTTGTTAGCCCTGCAGAACCGAACAGTGCTGGAAATGGTGTTTTGTTGTGTTGTTTGTCTCTAAGTATTTTAAAGCATGCCTAATGTTATTTTCTTACCTTACCATACCTATGTTGATTATCATGGGCTATATTTCATTTCTTATGTTTGTCTCATGCTCTTTTATATTACCGAATTACCGAATGTGACTAGCTTGCTTGGCAAAAGATCTAAAAATGGGAAATGGAAAGGGGTTGGTAGTGGGTGACGTTCCCTTGTGCTTCAGAATGATTTATGTATTGAACATTTGAATGGAATTAAAACCAAATGAGTTAAGTCTTGCGCAAGCGGTCTAAGCGAGCCCCTAGGTTGACACGGATGTATTCAGACTCTATGCGGTGGTTTCGGGGTGTAAGCGAGCCCTTTGGTATGGTATGTGCAGGGTGTAAGCGAGCCCTAGGCACGATTTGGTATGGTATGTGCAGGGTGTAAGCGAACCCTAGGCACGATTTGGGTGTAAGCGAGCCCACTTGTTTGGCCGTCCCTTTTGAGGTCCATCAATGTCACTGACCGGTAAATAACCTGGAGGTGGGCATAGGTGGTAAGGTCTGCAAAGCAGCAAAAGGGGGAGTTCTGAATAGTCCGGTGTTCAATCATTGTGGTTGGGTAGAAGGATCCCTTTGGGGAATTCTAGATGTCTAGTCTAACAACTAATTCATAGAACCTTGTTGTAACATTGTATGTTATGTTACCTATTTTGTTCTGTGTATGGTTGATTGGTTGGTAGAAGATATGGGGGTGTGTGTGTTTTTACTGGGCATTCCAAGCTCATGGCGTGTCATGCCAGGTGATGAAGCAAGTTACAATGGTGAAGGTTATTTCGAAGGCAAACAGGATGAAGTGTTGGAGCTGTGGTTCATTTGAAGACTTAGACTAGTTGTTTCTTTTCCTTTTGACTTTTGGTTTGGCAATGTTTTGGTAATCCTGTAATGGAACATAAACGAATTATCTGTGATATTAACTCTAGTTATATATGTATATTAAGATGTTCTGGTTATCTATCCTACTTGTGTTGTATTATTGTGCATATTTAACGGCCCGGAAGTTGGGGCGTTACATGCGGAGATACGGGAGAGACAGCACGTACGGTGTTGAGAGCCGCACGTGTGGGAGAGGCGCTCCGCATATGCGGGAGAGGTCGCCGCACGTGCGGCCAGGCGCGTGTTTTGCCTCGTTTTTTGTGCATTTTAGCTATGTATTGAGTTGCATGCAATTCAGCTATGAAATATATCCACTACACTGCAGAGGAAGTGCTTAATCGCAGATGAAAACATTGTCATGTGATAGAAGGCAAGTAATGGGTGGCACCAATACACAATGACATCACACAGTGTGAGGGCACCGTTGAACGTAGTCAACAAAAGTGATAGATACTTCATATACAATCTCAGGCCTATCAAAATGTTCGATCTCTAGTAGTAGTGTTAACACCTCGACAATCCAAGCCATGGCAACGACAGGACGAACTCGGTGGCGTCAAAGAAACAGTAAGAACCACAAAATGGGTGTCCAAACTGCCATCTGAAATCAAATTTATAAAGTATGAAAATACACAATATCAATCATCAAGCATAGTTTTTAACTAGATGGCTTCCATAAATTTAATCAAACATAACCAAACTCAAGCCATAATACAAAACAAATTATCCAAATTTAAATTTTGCTAGTATTAACTAATAATTTCGATAAGTTTAGCCTAACAAAACCACTGAAGACATGAGCCAATGGCCGCTTGCCAACATAATATATATATATAAAAAAGATAATGAGAGAAGAAGATGGTGGAGGAGGAGGAACACTTACAGAGAAACTCTGCTAAAAAGTGGAGCAGAGGTGAGGCCTATTGCTTGAGAGAGAAAATGAGGAGGGACATTGGGGATAGAGAGAGAGAGCTATAGACATAAACGTCAATGCAAACCCATAAAGCTTGTTTTTGTAAGAAATCTAAATCCACTAAATATATTTCTTTGATCAGCAAAAAGTAGGAAACCATATTGATAATAAGCAAAAAGTAAGAAACCATGAACAAAGAGAATAATATATCAATAAAGGTTAAACTAAGAAAATAATACAGAATAATATATCGAGGGGGGAAGGGAGCAAAAGAATCCACTAAACATATGAGGGCACAAAGGCGGAAAAGTTTTGTTTGTGGTATAATAAATTTCATAATTAAAAAAAAAATCTTTATTGAAGTACTCTAAGATGATTTTTATTTTTGTCCACTTTTCATATGATTAGATAAATACTACGACCAAATGTATTTCTGAAATAATTGTAAAAAATAATTTTTTACATAGAGTTTATCAAATTTGATAATTTATTTGGTTTTATGTTTCGAGAATGATTTTGGAGTTTTGGAATTTGGAATGATTTTATTATTATTATTTTTTTTTTTTATTTTTTTTTTTGAAGTTGAATAGATGGATGTGAGAAAAAAAAATTGAGTGATGTGTAAGAAGTGAGAAAGAGAGGAGAGAGAAAAAATAATTGATTGATGTGTGTAGTAATGTGATGGTTACAAAGCTGTCTCGTTCTATTTTCAGTTATATTGGGTAAGTTGTTGAAAATTCTTTTCTAAATATTTTCGGTTGCATTGTTTCTTTTCCGAGTTTTCACCTGTACCGGAAGGTGCGAGGTCGACTCCAGAGTGTCGGGAGAGAAGCCGAAGCTTTTCCGACCTGGGAGGCCAAAGCCCCACGTGCAGGGCCTTGGGCAGTACATGCGGGAGAGGGGGGCCATACATACAGGGGGTGAAGCTGCACATGCGGAAAGCAGGGGAGAGGGTTGGGTGCACACTGCCTAAAATGTAGGTGCGGAGGTGCGAGAGAGACCGCACATGCGGTGGTGCGAGCCGCACGTGCGGGAGAGGGCGCCGCACAGGCAGCCAGGCGCATGTTTTGCCTCATTTTTCGTTCCTTTCAACTATGTATTGAGTTTTGTGCATTTCACCTATGAAATATATCCAGTAGACTACAGAGGAAGGGCTTAATCGCAGATGAAAACATTGTCTTGTGATAGAAGGCAAGTAATAGGAGGCACCAATACACAATGACATCACACAGTCTAAGGCACCGTTGAACGCGGTCAACAAAAGTGATAGATACTTCATATACAGTATCTCAGGCCTATCAAAATGTCTGATCGATAGTAGAAGTGTTAACACCTCGACAATCCAAGCCATGGCAAAGGCAGGACGAACTCGGTGGCGTCAAAGAAACAGTAAGAACCACAAAATGGGTGTCCAAACTCCCATCTGAATTCAAATTTATCAAGTACGAAATTACACTATATCAATCATAAGGCATAGTTTTTAACTAGATGGCTTCCATAAATTTAATCAAACATAACCAAAATCAAACCATAATACAAAACAAATTATCCAAATTTAAATTTTTTATTCCAACAAATACATTAAGTAAAATAATGCCGTTAATGCCCAAGAAAACATTATTTTCTTTCCAAACTCATTGTCCAAGCATTATTCAACTATGACATCCTATTTTGATCGAAAGCCCCAAAAGTTAAACGTAATTCCTTTGTTTTCTTTAAAAATGCTCTTTTGGCCACAAACTGGTAAAAATTTCAAAACCAATCGAATCGAAATCCGTTTTTGTTCAAATTTAAAATATAACTCTTTCATAACCTTACAAACATATTCCAAGTTTATACTTTCGCAATTTGGACATCAACTTTTTATTTTTCTCAAAATTTCTCTTTTAAGCAAATAAAACACAATTTTTCAAAAATTCTAATTAAATTATATACAACTTTAAACTCCATATAATCAAGCAAAAGTGCATAAAGAAATGTAGGAAAAATCTCTACTTAACAATTTACACAATATTCCTCAATATCAATTTATTTTTCTCAAAAATAAATTCCAAAACTCAAGGATGAGATAAATATTTCAACATTAATTTCTCAAAATAAATTATCTAACCATAATATGATGTAGATATAATCCATACAACTATTAAATTCTATTTTCGGATTTTTTTTACAAAATTAACAACACAAAATGATTTTTCCAAAATCAATCTCAAAATACCAACATTCTTAACATTTCAACGTAATTTTTCTTCCAAAAATTACCAAACAAAAATCTAAAAATATATCTATATGCAATACCTCTTATAATGATATATTTTCTCAAATATAATCCTAACATAGCTTTAATGTAAAAATATGAAGAAAGTCCCTACCTCAAATATGAAGAAAAACAAATCTGAAAATGCAAACGTCGCCCGATCATGAATCCGAGAACACAATTGCGAAGATCACAACGAGCTCTCCAACTTTCATTTACAACACTTTTGCAAAATCTCACTCTAAACACTCCCACTCTAAGCTTAAAGCTTATGTCAACAATGGAGGAAAAAGAGACAGACAGACAGACACAGCATGAGAGAGAGAGTGTTGGGCTCCTTTGCTCAGCCAAAAAAATGAAAGAAAGAAAAGGAAATGATGGGAAGGAAAGAGGGGGGAGCAACCCCACGTGGGTTTGCTTTCCCAATCATTAGTTTTTCAAAATATTAATTTTTTATAATAATATTTTTTAATTTTATAATATAAATTATAAAATGATATAATTTTTCTGGCCACAAAATATAATATTTTGATCATTACGAAATATACACATTTTCATTCTTTATAAAATATATAATTTTTCGCCATATGGTACATACCATAAAATCAACTATCAAATATTTATTACAATCCTATATAATAAATAATAACAACTCCTAAGGTGGTTGCTACCACTCACCTAATTAAAAAGGACCAAACACCCAAAACTCACTTTCAAATTCTGCTATACACTAGACCGAACACCGATCAGTCCGCGAATTTTCATAAAATAAAAACTCATCAATAAATTCTGAAATTTTACCCAACGTGCTAGACTCGTATGTGAACAACATATAAAAATTTCATAATTTTTTGAGATCGGAAACTATTTTTAAAAAATGCAAAACCAAACTATTTTCGCACAGAATTTACACAGCAGTCAAATCCAAAAATTTGTTCAATTAAATTATGCACTGTCTATTTTTTTTTAAAAAAAATTCTGGGTCATTACAACCTACCCTCCTTAAAGAAATTTCGTCCTCGAAATTAAACTCAAATAATGTAATACATTCTACAGTCACCCACAAACTCACTCTGGTACTTACTAATGCATTAACAAAATTCCTTTGACTGCTACATGAGCCTCAACAAGTCACACCGGTAACGAACCAAACCATTACAATCGCACAATAATTGGTTATAAAAACCCTTACTAGTATAAATCATTAAGTGGTCCTTCTATCCACATTGATAACCCAACTTCAATGAACTAGCTCCATCGCCTAATGCACAATGCATCCCAAGGCCAAAACAATGAAACCTTGACAAAACATAACAATACATCTTTAAAAGCACTAACCACCAACTCAAAAAGGTGACCGCCAACCGTCACAAGACGAACAACACTTAGCCAACGCTAGGGCGATGCTGCACCCCATAACCCAAACGAAATAAAATAAATTCGAACAATGAGCTAGGATTTCCATCAACAAAGACTACAAATCAACATTAACGGTTCCACTCGGATGTGGGGTTTACAAAATGGTTTCAATAACATACCTCAAGTCTAAGCAAGACTCAACACAACTAGGTAAACACCCAAACTATATATGGCCCTCAAGCTAAAAGCTAATTTAACTCAATTTCTAAGGCATTTACTTCGAGTTACAACACAAACTCTACACTAGTATTACGGTGACTCACAAGCTCCACCCTGAATACAACCATGATTCAAAAAACAACTCATTCCCTTTAAGATAATTCTATTACAAACGAGTGTTGGACACTCCCTCCCTTGACACCCAGGGACAAAACAATTAAATAAATAAAGGCAACAACAATTATGAAGATTGTCCGTTTCAAACCTCATCTTTAAACCTTATATAGTTTGCACTTTATAGATTTTATAACCAAATCTCAAAACAGTCAATCTCTTTTGGGAATTACACCCCTTACTACCATTCATAATCTTTAAGTACATACAAGGGTATACAACCCAAGGTTCAGGAACAACTCCACATATAATTAACTAAATAGAATAATTTCACAATCATGCAAGGCCACATATATACCATTCATAACATTTAGCATCAACACCTCCCACTGAGGTACACTCTCATGTTCCAATACAAAACTCAACATATGTATATCAAATAGCATAGATTCACATAACCACATAACATATATCGGGATGTTCCTACGAAGATTGCTAGTCGCTCTAGAAATCTTTTTAGACCTCCAATTAGAAATCATGTTGATCAGGCGCATTTCCAATGAAATTTCTAAGAAAATTTCTAGACCCGACACAACATCCTCGAGACTCAACCCCATGCCCACATAAACATATAATATCTTAGCACATAAGCATGTTATCACATAGAATGCAAACGTCGCTCACAATCCCAAGGTAAACCCGACTGTGATCAAAACCACTTCCCACAACCCAAGGTATTCAAACCCAGTTCGCTCTGATACCAAGTTGTAATACCCCCAAAATAATACAATAAAGATAACTCATATGCGGAATAAACATGGGAAATAACATACTTTCATACATCAGAGTCTACTGTTTAACAACCAATTAAATGCCATGTAGGCTTACATCTTTCCAAGTCATTGCTTGGTTACACAAATTGAGTCTCGCTCATTACATCTTAAGCCCTTGGCTTTACAAATACCAACATACACACAACAAAACATAATTAAAAAGCTCTTGCTTCCCGAAAGTCCATCCACGCTATTGCCTAGCACTCGGCCAAACAACAAATGAAGTAGTACAATCCATCACTACATTACACTTATGAAATGATAAAACCCATTGTTTGATCTTCAAATCCGAAAGTATTCCCTGTACACATGTATAGGCAGGGGGTGAGCAAAGCCCACCGAACAATCTCATATTAAAACATTAAAAGATATGCGGGGACAAAGATACTTATATATATACGTGAAATCATATCATGTCAAAACCATATGATTTTATTACATAATCTCTTATATCCAAGGCCTGCATATTCATATGCCACTAAGACCAATCTTATTCCATTTTCCTTTAACTCATATCTAGTTCGTATATGCCACTCAATTCATGAGTTAAATTCATTATCTTTCAACAACCAAAATGAGACTACAACTCAATGGTTTTCCAATTATGCACCGCCAACATAAACACTTCAAATTTTGCCATTTTACGGATATTTCGTCCGAAGGAACCGGCACCCATTTATATATAGATTTTCGGGTCTTTCACCCAGGACACTCCGGCCAACTTGCTTTAAATAGAGTCCATCCCTTTTTTCCTCCCAAATAAATATACATATGCAATGTATTTATAAACATAATCATATATGGAGTACATCCCCTTTCTCCTCCCAAATAAACATACATATACAATGTATTTATAACATGGTCATATATGGAGTACATCCCCTTTCTCCTCCCAATAAACATACATATGCAATGTATTTATAACATGGTCATATTCAATGACAACCAACAATAGATTAGCATTATATCGCCTAATCCTCATACAATTTCTACAACAATCATAGCTATCCTCCACCGATAGCCCAATACATTTGTTTCCAATTTATGTTCAATATCGGAATAAATAGTTTATTCAAAACTTCCATAGGTGAGATAATACATATCCAATATCACCATCTATATCAATAACCATTCAATTTAACATATTCAATGTTAATTCCAATTATTTATACAAAATAATCATTTTATCAAATTAGGGCAAAAATTCTCCTTTTTTCCATTATTGACCCAAACACCCAAAATCAACTATTTTGGTACACCAAGATCTTATATTCAAACCCCACACTCATTTATCTCTTATACATCAAAAACCCCTCTCTTCATTTCACACCCAAATCTTAGATTTGTCCAAACCACAACCAAATCTCATCATCTATACACAATAGCAAATAACTAAGTTAAAAACCATATTAGAGTGTAGAAAATCTCTACTTATTAAATATTACCATTTTGATCAAAATTCTCATTTCTCATTTCAATATAATTTCTAATACAATTCCAAAAGATAATACAACCATATCCATATTCATATAGTCTCCACATGTTAATCAACATTCCCAATTTAGTCATTTCAAGACAAATTTATAACATATTATATATCAAACTTCCAAAGTTCCATCATTT
Source organism: Camellia japonica (assembly GCA_030407325.1). NCBI lineage: Eukaryota > Viridiplantae > Streptophyta > Magnoliopsida > Ericales > Theaceae > Camellia > Camellia japonica. The sequence goes on along the minus strand of JAPPVO010000024.1, from coordinate 107,193,406 downwards.
CTCATCCTTCCAAGAAATCCCTCATTTAAATGCAACATGAAAAAATTTCACCGTTAGCCAAAATAGTTATCTCTAACATATTAATTAAAAGATAACAACATGGACATACAATCCAATATATAACTATAACTTGGAATCTCCCATGATTCCCAACATTTAGAAACAAATCATATTTCACATTTTATCAAATATGAACAACTATACTAGTTTTCATATCACAATCACGTCCGGTAACCTCTCAAGGTCCATTTCTAACCGTGTCGGTTTTATTCCAACAAATACATTAAGTAAAATTGTAGTGACCCTCATCCTCGTCTTAGTCATGTTCATGTGCATCTACATGTTTTGTTTTGTTAAGCTTGCACTTGTGGTTTTGACTTGTGTTGCCTAAAGTAAGGTTTCCGTCTTGTTTTGTACCTATGTGTTTTGGCTTGAGTATTGTTTGTATGTTTTGTCCCTTGCTTGGTGTGTGTAGCTGAGGTCATCTTAAGCCTAGGTCACGCCTTTGGACCTTTTGCACCTAGGACCATCTTGGAACCACTTTGGCTGACCTCCACCTTCACCCTGGCATAATGGCCGAGATATGTATCATCTAAGCCGAGATGTTATCCTTTAGGTATTTTAGATCTTTGATCCCTGCACCTGGTGATCTTGTTCCTGGACTGGTATGACCTAGACTGAGGTGTGGCACATCTAGGCCGAGGTGTGACATAGCTAGGCCAAGTGTTAACCTTTCTAGCCGAGATCATTGAGACCTTACTTGCCGAAGCCTTGTTCTAATCCGAGGTCCTTACCTGCCGGAGTGCCCATGTCACCTTACTTGTTGAACACCCTTTGTCATGCTCTTGTCTTGTCATTCAGTCACCTTTTTGAGGAAACCCAATCCGGTAGTGCCATGTGCCCCAACAGAGGGTTAAGTCAGCCGGCAGTGGGAGAAAACATATCATTGTGTGTCATATTTTGCATGGTAGAGAGAGAAGCTCTAGGAAGAAGAGGAAGAAGTTCTTAGGGAGAGAACTAGATTTCCAAGCTTGATCTTCGCACCTTGAACCGTTAGATCCGTGTTTTGAGGTTAGATTCTTGATCTACTCTTGTTATTCTTTATGTTGAACCGATCACATTGCATGATCTAGCATGATTCATGAGCCATGCATTGATTTAAAGCTTGTTTTAGAAAGAGAAAATGATGTTCTTGTGTTCTTGAAATAAAACCATGTTTTGATCCGAAAGTTGTATCAAGATCTGTGTTTTGTGTTTGTTTTCATAAGATCTCCAAATATGGGTGCCTAGGTCCATGTTTTTGAACTCATCTCATGAAATCTCAGATTTTGAATAAAGAAGTTATGATTTTAGCATTCATGTTCTCCATGTTCATATTCTTCATGTTCTTCAAAGGAAACCCAGATTTTTCCCAGACTTCATTTCCCTGAATGTGGTCGTCGGGACCACACCTCGGCCAAGAGGTGTGGGACCTCGGCCAAGACCTGGTTGGTACCCAGCATGTTTTCCGAGATGAAAAACAGTGTTTGACTCCCAGCACATGACTGCTTTGTTTTGACTTAGTTTTGAAAGAAGTGCCGAGATCATTTGCACACATGTAAAGCTTGTCTAGGGATGCATTTCATATCCATCTTTGAGCATCTCTTCTTGACTTCTTGAGGTGCATTCCATGGAATTTATTATGTGCTTGTAGGCCTTGGATCCTTGCTTGTAATCCCCACACTCGAAGAGCTATGTGAGTGGTATTTTTAATAAAGCTATGTTATAAAGTTTTGATAAAGCTTTGCTTCGTTTTGGAAAAGTATTTGATCAAACATGAATGATTATCCCTAGTTTTGTATCAAGTATTATATTTGTTTTGATGACATTCTTGGGAAAGTCCTTAGTGTCAGGGGACTATAATGCAACTGCACCCTTGTTTTTAAAGTCCTTAGTGCCAGAGGACTATAATGCAACTACACCTTTGTTTTGCCACTGACGGTTTTCCGCGCGGGTTTGTTTGTCCGGAATGTCATCCTTTGGTATTATGTAGATGTTATTAACATCCAAGAAGCTTTGAAAGATTTGATAGATGAACTTGGTTCGTCCCTTTGATTTGTAAAGTTATGATATGTATTGTTTTGATAAAGATTCGGATATCATTCATTTAACCCTTTATTACTAATATCATTCACTGAGTATCCAAGCTCACCCTCTCCTTATATATATGTAGGTGACGAGCAAGAAGGCGTCGACGCCTAGATGATTATTTGCAAGATGTTTTTGGATTTATATTTTGTAGCATCTTGAAGATTATGCTTCTTAGCTTGTATTTCATGTATTTTGTATATGTCGGCTTGTGAAGCCTTTTGATCAAGATGTAATATGTACTTTATTTTATTTGTATTCAAGTTGTAAACCATGTCTTAGTGTATGTCATTTCATTTGATCTACGCACAGCTCTTGTGGACTGTTTAGATTTAAATTTATTGCTTCCGCACATGTAAGCCCCATATGTATACTCTGATTGTGTGTGAATCTTGTAAGTTGGCCTTTGGTAATCTCAGATTACTGGCCATCATGGCACCATTCTACTAGGGGCAGAATGGGGTCGTGACAGATTGGTATCAGAGCACCGGTTCCTTATAGTACGTTATTCACACACTTTGAGTCCTAAAGAGCATAGGATTTCCCTTAGAATGATTTCAGGATTTGCATCATATTGCTTGCTACTTGACAAGATGTGCATCATCTCGGCATAATTATTTGTTACTTGCATCCATGTCTATTTGCTCATTTTGTTTTAAAGTCATATTTTGCATACTCCTAGCATCATGAGAAGGGTAGACCTCCGGTTGGCCGAGATCATTCTGAGGACAGAATTGACAGACTAGAAAGGTTGGTCGAAGGTTTGGTCCGTGAGTTGAGGCAGCCCAGGCCACAGGACGCTAGTACTAGCTCCACCCAGGCCGAGCAGACAAACAGCCGACATGCAGTTTCGCCTCCACCTCCGCCTCCTCCAGTGCCGCAAGTGCCTCCACAGCAAGCTTTATATGGGGACGGCACGATAACCTTGATCAAAGAGTTCAAGAAGATGAACCCGCCGAGATTCCAAGGGGGTATAGAGCCGATGAAAGCCGAAGCATGGGTTTTGGAAATTGAGAAGTTGTTCGAGATATTTCCCAACACCGACGCTCAGAAGGTGTCATTAGCAGCATTCACGTTAGACGACGACGCTCGAAGATGGTGGATGATGATTCGAGAAGGTAACCCAGGGTTGACTTGGGCTAGATTTTTGGAGTTGTTTTACAACAAGCATTTTCCCCTCAGTGTCCGAGATCGCAAGACTACAGAGTTCCAGACTCTAACACAAGGCAACAAGGCAGTGGCAGAATACGACCGTGCTTTTACCGAGTTGATGAGATATGCGCCTCATATGGTCGATGACGAATATAGAAAGGCTAGGAAGTTTGAAAGTGGACTGCGTGGACCGATACACGATTGAGTTAACATGCTCAACATGCCGACTTACGCCGGAGTGTTAGACAAGGCCATTCTGGCAGAAGCTAACTTGAACCGATACCAGAGTTCAGGAGAGAGCCAGAGGAAGAGACAAAACTATGAGAATCGCCGAGTACCGTTCAATGCCAAGAGGAAGGCGAACACGGGCAGTTCCAGCAACTCAAATCAGGAAGGTGATGCTAAGCCGACGTGTGCGAGTTGTAGGAAGCCACATTTCGGGGTCTGTCGTTGGGCGTCAGGGGCTTGCTTTGAATGTGGCGAGATAGGCCATCGTGTGAAGGACTGTCCGAAGACAAAGGCTGACGATGGTAAGAAGAATGGGAACACTTCGGGCTCTGCACAGAAAAACGTCGGGAGGGCGCAGATGAGACAGGGCAGAGTTTTTGCATTGGTGCCAGGAGACACTCAGAATGCCAAGACAGTAGTGTCAGGTACCCTTCCAATTTGCTCTCAAGATGCATACATATTGATTGATTCGGGTTCTACACATTCATTTGTATTTACTAAGTTTGCCGAGAAGTTGAATAGGGAATTAGCACCCCTTGATTATGTGTTATCTGTGTCTACTCCGTCTAGAAGAACTATGACTGTTACATCCATTTATAGAGCATGTGTTGTTATGATTGAGAATGTTAAATTATTAGTTGATTTGATGCCGTTGGACATGACTCATTTTGATGTTATATTGGGAATGGATTGGTTAGTAGAAAACCATGCATCCATTAATTGTGTTTCCAAAAGTGTCGTATTGAAACCTCCAAACCAAGCCGAGGTCACATTTCGAGGTAAGGGAGTAGTACCCCCACCTTACTTGGTCTCATCCATGAAAGCTTATAAGTTGATCCAAAAGGGGTGTCAAGGTTATCTGTGTAGTGTACTAAGTAATCTGAATGGAAACGTTGAAATTGCCGACATACCAGTTGTTAATGAATTCCCCGACGTCTTTCCAAACGATTTGCCTGGCCACTTAATCGATAGAGAAGTAGAATTTACTGTTGACGTCATGTCAGGAACCCATCCCATCTCCAAAACACCCTATAGAATGGCCCCAGCCGAGCTTAAGGAATTGAAACTACAATTACAAGAATTGTTAGATAAGGGCTTCATTAGGCCGAGCACTTCACCTTGGGGAGCACCAGTTCTATTTGTTAAGAAAAAGGATGGTACACTTCGCCTTTGTATTGATTACCGAGAACTAAACAAGGTAACCATTAAGAACAAGTATCCATTGCCGAGGATTGATGATCTACTTGACCAATTACAAGGAGCACGAGTCTTTTCAAAAATTGATCTCAGGTCGGGCTACCATCAGCACAAGGTTAAAGCCGAGGATGTAGAAAAGACTGCTTTTCGGACAAGGTATGGCCACTACGAATTTTTGGTGATGCCTTTTGGAGTGACTAATGCCCCTGCAGCATTCATGGACTTGGTGAACAGAGTTTTTAAGCCTTGCCTGGACGAGTTTGTGGTTGTCTTCATCGACGATATATTGATCTATTCCAAGAGTGGAGTTGAGCATGAGAAGCATCTGAGACTTGCTTTACAAATTTTGAGAGACAGGAAGTTGTACTCCAAGCTTAGCAAGTGTGAGTTTTGGCTTTCCAACATTTCATTTTTAGGGCATGTGATTAATGAAGAAGGTATTTCGGTTGACCCTAGCAAAATTGAAGCCATTGTGAACTGGCCGACACCGACTAATGCGTCCGAGGTTCGTAGTTTTCTGGGTTTGGCAGGTTATTACAGGAAGTTTGTGAAGGACTTCTCAAGGATTGCAGTACCACTAACACAACTAACTCAGAAGGGAGTGGCGTATGAATGGACCGAGAATAGACAATCAGCCTTCCAAGAGTTAAAGACGAGGCTAGTTACTGCACCAGTTCTTGTACTACCATCGAGTAATGAGGAGTTCCAGATTTATAGTGATGCTTCACATAAGGGTTTAGGCTGTGTATTAATGCAAGGGGGTAAAGTCATAGCATATGCATCTCGTCAATTGAAACCCCATGAGAAGAACTATCCCACCCATGATCTAGAGCTAGCGGCCGTAGTGTTTGCTTTGAAGATTTGGCGTCATTACTTGTATGGAGCTTCTTGCCAAGTTTTCACAGATCACAAGAGTTTGAAGTACTTGTTCACCTAGAAGGAATTAAATATGAGGCAGAGAAAGTGGCTTGAGTTATTGAAAGACTACGATATGCAGATTCAGTACCATCCGGGTAAAGCAAACTCGGTGGCCGACGCTTTAAGCAGGAAATTATTTGGGAGTTTGGCATGTTTAGCGATGATTTCAGTGGAGCCGACTATTATTGAGGAAGTGAAGACCAGACAGATAGAGGATGAATTCCTAAAAAGGGTGATTGAGGAATTTGTCATTAAGCCGAGGTCAGGGTACACCGTTGAGAATCAAGTACTTAAGTTTGAAGGAAGATTATGCGTGGCCGACGTCCCCGAGTTGAAAAGAAGGATTTTACAGGAAGCTCATGGTTCCAGATTTGCCATTCACCCAGGAAATACCAAGATGTGAAGCAAACTTTTTGGTGGCCGAATATGAAAAGAGAGATAGCCGAGTTCGTATCTCAGTGTCTATATTGCCAACAAGTAAAAGCAGAGCATCAGAGGCCAGCAGGACTTCTTCAACCTTTGTCAATTCCCGAGTGGAATGGGAACACATCTCCATGGACTTTGTGGTTGGTTTGCCGAGGACACAGAAGGGTATGGATTCAATTTGCGTTGTAGTTGATAGATTAACTAAGTCAGCACACTTCTTGCCTGTTAAAACTACCTTTAATGCCGATCAACTTGCTTTGTTATATATGAATGAGATCATTAGACTTCATGGAGTGCCGACGTCCATTGTGTTAGATCGGGATCCAAAGTTTGTTTCTAGATTTTGGCAGAGTCTACAAGGAGCTTTGAGAACCGAGTTGAGGTTTAGCACAGCTTTTCATCCCCAGACCGATGGGCAAACAGAAAGAACGATTCAGACACTTGAAGATATGCTCAGACTGTGTGTATTTGATTTCAAGGGAAGTTGGGAAGTGCATTTGCCATTAGTAGAATTCGCCTACAATAACAGTTATCAAGCTAGCATTGGCATGGCGCCGTATGAAGCTTTGTATGGAAGGAAGTGTAGATCACCGATATGTTGGGCCGAGGTAGGAGATAAAGCTTTAATTGGTCTCGAATTAGTTCAAGTTACAACCGAGAAGATTAAGCTCATTCGACAAAGGATCAAAACTGCTCAGAGTCGATAGAAGAATTATGCCGACCAGAGAAGAAGGGAGTTAGAATTTGAAGTTGGGGATCATGTATTCCTGAAGGTTTCGCCGATAAAAGGAGTTTCAAGATTCGGGAGGAAGGGTAAGTTAGCGCCTCGTTACATTGGGCCATTTGAAATTCTTGAGAAAGTTAACCCCGTTGCTTACAGACTTGCTTTGCCGCCAGAGCTAAGCCAAGTCCACAATGTATTTCATGCTTCGATGTTAAGGAAGTATATTCGGGACCCACTACACAGGATTGATTATTCCGGGATTGTGGTTAATGAAGATTTAGGCTACGAGGAGAAGCCGATGAGAATTATTGATAGACAAGTGAAACAGTTGAGGAACAAGTCGATACCGATGGTGAAAATTGAATGGAAAGAGCATTATGGCAAGGATGCTACATGGGAAATGGAAAAAGAAATGAAAATTCTTTATCCGGAGTTGTTTTCAGAGCAAGGTAACTTAAGTTTGGGGCCAAACTTCTTTAAGGAGGGTAGACTGTAGTGACCCTCATCCTCGTCTTAGTCATGTTCATGTGCATCTGCATGTTTTGTTTTGTTAAGCTTGCACTTGTGGTTTTGATTTGTGTTGCCTAAAGTAAGGTTTCCGTCTTGTTTTGTACCTATGTGTTTTGGCTTGAGTATTGTTTGTATGTTTTGTCCCTTGCTTGGTGTGTGTAGCCGAGGTCATCTTAAGCCTAGGTCACGCCTTTGGACCTTTTGCACCTAGGACCATCTTGGAACCACTTTGGCTGACCTCCACCTTCACCCTGGCATAATGGCCGAGATATGTATCATCTAAGCCGAGATGTTATCCTTTAGGTATTTTAGATCTTTGATCCCTGCACCTGGTGATCTTGTTCCTGGACTGGTATGACCTAGACCGGGGTATGGCACATCTAGGCCGAGGTGTGGCACAGCTAGGCCAAGTGTTAACCTTTCTAGCCGAGATCATTGAGACCTTACTTGCCGAAGCCTTGTTCTAATCCGAGGTCCTTACTTGCCGGAGTGCCCATGTCACCTTACTTGTTGAACACCCTTTGTCATGCTCTTGTCTTGTCATTCAGTCACCTTTTTGAGGAAACCCAATCCGGTAGTGCCACGTGCTCCAACAGAGGGTTAAGTCAGTCGACAGTGGGAGAGAACTTATCATTCTGTGTCATATTTTGCATGGTAGAGAGAGAAGCTCTAGGAAGAAGAGGAAGAAGTTCTTAGGGAGAGAACTAGATTTCCAAGCTTGATTTTCGCACCTTGAACCGTTAGATCCGTGTTTTGAGGTTAGATTCTTGATCTACTCTTGTTATTCTTTATGTTGAACCGATCACATTGCATGATCTAGCATGATTCATGAGCCATGCATTGATTTAAAGCTTGTTTTAGAAAGAGAAAATGATGTTCATGTGTTCTTGAAATAAAACCATGTTTTGATCCGAAAGTTGTATCAAGATCTATGTTTTGTGTTTGTTTTCATAAGATCTCCAAGTATGGGTGCCCAGGTCCATGTTTTCGAACTCATCTCATGAAATCTCAGATTTTGAATAAAGAAGTTATGATTTTAGCATTCATGTTCTCCATGTTCATATTCTTCATGTTCTTTAAAGGAAACCCAGATTTTTCCTAGACTTCATTTCCCTGAATGTGGTCGTCGGGACCACACCTCGGCCAAGACCTGGTTGGTACCCAGCATGTGTTTCCGAGATGAAAAACAGTGTTTGACTCCCAGCATATGACTGCTTTGTTTTGACTTAGTTTTGAAAGAAGTGCCGAGATCATTTGCACACATGTAAAGCTTGTCTAGGGATGCATTTCATATCCATCTTTGAGCATCTCTTCTTGACTTCTTGAGGTGCATTCAATGGAATTCATTATGTGCTTATAGGCCTTGGATCCTTGCTTGTAATCCCCACACTCGAAGAGCTATGTGAGTAGTATTGTTAATAAAGCTATGTTATAAAGTTTTGATAAAGCTTTGCTTCGTTTTGGAAAAGTATTTGATCAAGCATGAATGATTATCCCTAGTTTTGTATCAAGTATTATATTTGTTTTGATGACATTCTTGGGAAAGTCCTTAGTGTCAGGGGACTATAATGCAACTACACCCTTGTTTTGAAAGTCCTTAGTGTCAGGGGACTATAATGCAACTGCACCCTTGTTTTGAAAGTCCTTAGTGCCAGGGGACTATAATGCAACTGCACTTTGTTTTTCCACTGACGGTTTTCCGCATGGGTTTGTTTGTCCGGAATGTCATCCTTTGGTATTATGTAGATGTTATTAACATCCAAGAAGCTTTGAAAGATTTGATAGATGAACTTGATTCGTCCCTTTGATTTGTAAAGTTATGATATATATTGTTTTGATAAAGATCTCGGATATTATTCATTTAACCCTTTATTACTAATATCATTCACTAAGTATCCAAGCTCACCCTCTCCTTATATATATGTAGGTGACGAGCAAGAAGGCGGCGACGCCTAGATGATTATTTGCAAGATATTTTTGGATTCATGTTTTGTAGCATCTTGAATATTATGCTTCTTAGCTTGTATTTCATGTATTTTGTATATGTCGGCTTGAGAAGCCTTTTGATCAAGATGTAATATGTACTTTATTTTATTTGTATTCAAGTTGTAAACCATGTCTTAGTGTATGTCATTTCATTTGATCTACGCACAGCTCTTATGGACTGTTTAGATTTAAATTTATTGCTTCAGCACATGTAAGCCCCATATGTATACTCTGATTGTGTGTGATGTAAGTTGGCCTTTGGTAATCTCGGATTACTGGCCATCATGGCACCATTCTACTAGGGGCGGAATGGGGTCGTGACAAAAATAATGCCGTTAATGCCCAAGAAAACATCATTTTCTTTCCAAATTCATTCTCCAAGCATTATTCAACTATGACATCCTATTTTGATCGAAAGCCCCAAAAGTAAACGTAATTCCTTTGTTTTCTTTAAAAATGCTCTTTTGGCCACAAACCGGTAAAAATTTCAAAACCAATCAAATCGAAGTCTGTTTTTGTTCAAATTTAAAACATAACTCTTTCATAACCTCACAAACATATTCCAAGTTTACACTTTCGCAATTTGGGCATCAACTTTTTATTTTTCTCAAAATTTCTCTTTTAAGCAAATAAAACACAAATTTTTCAAAAATTCTAATTAAATTATATACAGCTCTAAACTCCATATAATCAAGCAAAAGTGCATAAAGAAATGTAGGAAAAATCTCTACTTAACAATTTACACAATATTCCTCAATATCAATTTATTTTTCTCAAAAATAAATTCCAAAACTCAAGGATGAGATAAATATTTCAACATTAATTTCTCAAAATAAATTATCTAACCATAATATGATGTAGATATAATCCATACAACTATTAAATTCTATTTTCAGATTTCTTTTACAAAATTAACAACACAAAATGATTTTTCCAAAATCAATCTCAAAATACCAACATTCTTAACATTTCAACATAATTTTTCTTCCAAAAATTACCAAACAAAAATCTGAAAATATATCTATATGCAATACCTCTTATAATGATATATTTTCTCAAATATAACCCTAACATAGCTTTAATGTAAAAATATGAAGAAAGTCCCTACCTCAAATATGAAGAAAAACAAATCTGAAAATGCAAACGTCGCCCGATCATAAATCCGAGAACAACATTGCGAAGATCACGACAAGCTCTCCAACTTTTATTTATAACACTTTTGCAAAATCTCACTCTAAACACTCCTACTCTAAGCTTAAAGCTTATGTCAACAGTGGAGGGGAAAAGAGAGAGAGAGAGAGAGAGAGAGAGAGAAAGAGAGAAAGAGAGAGAGACAGACAGACAGACACGGTGAGAGAGAGAGAGTGTTGGGCTCCTTTGCTCAGCCAAATAAATGAAAGAAAGAAAAAGAAATGATAGGAAGGAAAGAAGGGGGAGCAACCCCATGTGGGTTTGCTTTCCCAATCATTAGTTTTTCAAAATATTAATTTTTTTAAAATAATATTTTTAAATTTTATAATATAAATTATAAAATGATATGATTTTTTTTGCCACAAAATATAATATTTTGATCACTACAAAATATACATATTTTCATTCTTTATAAAAATATATAATTTTTCGCCATATGGTACACACCATAAAATCAACTATCAAATATTTATTATAATCCTATATAATAAATAATAACAACTCCTAAGGTGGTTACTACCACTCACCTAATTAAAAAGGACCAAACACCCAAAACTCACTTTCAAATTCTGCTATACACTAGACCGAACACCAATCAGTCCACGAATTTTTATAAAATAAATACTCATCAATAAATTCTGAAATTTTTACCCAATGTGCTAGACTTGTATGTGAACAACATATAAAAAGTTCATAATTTTCTGAGATCGGAAACTATTTTAAAAAAATACAAAACCGAACTATTTTCGCACATAATTTACACAGCAGTCAAATCCAAAAATTTGTTCAATTAAATTATGCATTGTCTACTTTTTTAAAAAAAAAAATCTGGGTCATTACAATTAGAAACTTTAGGGGTGGGATTAATTTCTAGAACTACATTAGGTAGTTTATATTTTAAGCAAATCTCATAAGGTGTATGTATAATTTATCCTAAAAAAAAATTAGAATTTCATTGTGTTTGGTTTCAATTGTCTGGATTCAATTTTCTAAAAATTGAGTTTTTTGTTTTTCATATTTTTTTGTTTTTAGTGAATATTTTTAAAATTTCAAGCAATCTTTTTACTTTTTTAGATATACCTTACTTAGATGATATTTGTAAAAAAATGTTTTAAAAAATCAATAAGTCTGTTATCCACCTGGTTTCAGTCACCCACTTCCATTTCTTGTCCGGAGTAAGTCCTTAGAGTTAGGCAGTGTGGACATTCAGGATAGGGTCTGTGCTAAACCATTATGGTCTGTGGTAACTTGACAAGAATAGGGTATGTATTAAGATATCTGTAAAACTGGTTAATTAGTAAGAACAATGAGTCGATTATTTAGAAGTAACTCATCAGTCAGTTCTAGGTCAACAACTTTACCTCCCATACCTAATCAAGGATTAGTCATTAATGAAGAAGATGTTGAAATACAAAATGATCAATTTAATAGAGATTGGAATATACCAAAATTACAAATCAAAGAAATTTATAGAACAACATTTCTACAGAATGTTTTTAAAGTTGCATTACATGTTAAAACAATTGAACAAGTTTATGCTTTAGAAAAACCTCGAGAAACTTGTCAGTTATTTGATACTAAATTAATTAAACGACACAAAGATAATGGTTACAATTTTATTCACATTGGTCTAATTCAAGTTGGTCTTAATCCACTTACACCTGTTGGAAAAAATACTTCTGTTTTATTATGCTTAAGAGATGCTCGTTTTCTTAATTATAATGATAGTTTAATGGGAATGATGGAAACTGGTCTTCATAAAGGTCCAGTACATTTTAATTGTTTTCCTGATTTTACGCTCAGTTTAAGTGATCCAAATATTTTACATGCTTTAACATTAAATATTCAATTACATGGTTCATTCACTAATATGATGGCTAAGACACATAATATTGCTTTAATTTATCGTGTTCACTATAAATGTATGCAAACTAATTTAAATGTTCATGCTCTGCATAAATCACCTAAAGATAAAACTTTACTTATTCAAAGTCGTAGTCATAATGAATCCCATATTAATATTCCTAAAATGATTGAATGGAAAGATATTGATTTACCTGATGAATGGATTACTGTTAATGAAAATTACAAACATAATCAGCAACAATCCTCTGAACAAGATATTAAAGATATCAGACAATTTAATGATGGTTCTGTTCATATTAAATTTAACCGTAATCAATCCTCTAGACATAGTACATCTAGTGTCCCTAGCGAAATAGAAACTGAAGATGAAATATTTACCACACCTCTATTTAGAAAAAATAGTCAACTTAATATCGGTCCAACCATAGGTCCTACAATCAATCCAAAATTAAAAGGAATTGATAATTCCTCAACTTCTCAAATTAGTAAACCTGTTTATTCTACACATACTCATTTCCCTGATGAAGAAGTTCATTCAACTGACTCTCCGACTCAAACTGATATGGAAGAATTTACACCACTTGTCAATCCACAATTATTGACAATTAAAAAGGAATTTACTCCCAATCTTGATAAATTACTTATTGATTTTAAATCTAAAGCTAATCGCACCCAGCGCCATGCTTATTATGCTAAATATACTTCTGCTCAAATGTCTCAAATCTCCCACGAATGGTATAATTTTATGGTTCGATATGGTTTTGAATTACCCTTGCTAAAATATGAAGAAAAATATTACAAAAAACTTACTACAATTACTAAACATAAATGGAAAACTTCTGCTACCACTACAATTAGTTCTAGTCATCCTCCCTTAGAGAAAATTATTCTTAATCACCAAGGTTCTGAAATTCCTGCCTCTCCTTTTAAATTACCTGGAGATGATAATGAACTCAAAAAAGTTATTGAACAAAATAATTATACTAACCAGTGTTTAAATACAATTGGTAAACAATTAGATAAAATAGAAACTAATTTAGAATATGTTCACACTTCATCATCTAAACAACCTTTAGATGCACCTTTACTTAACCTACCTAGTAAACGTTCTACCCGAACTAGCTTAATTACAATTGATCAATCATCTACGGTCCAAGCCATTGAAAAATTATTTACCAAATTAGCAGTACCCGATACTCCCTCACCTTCTAAAGATAAAGGTATTACTGTCCTAAATCAACAATTTGATATTAACCCAAATTCTACTTCCTCTGATACTGACAAAGAAATTAATAACTTATCTCAACAATTCCAAGTTGCGAAAATACGCTATCCTAACATTAATCCTCAAACTACCAAGAATTGGTATACCAAGCCTACTCCTGTCGATTTACAATTTGAAGAAAATAATGTTAATAATCAATTTTCTGTCTCTGCTAAAAAATTATACGAATGGAATATTGATGGTCTTAGTGAAGATCAACTCCTCCAAAAATTAAATCATTTATCTATGGTCTCGAACAGTTATCTCTCTAATTATCCCCAATATACTCAACCTGAAATTGTAAATTTAATTACTACTGGCTTTACTGGTCAGCTCAAATCTTGGTGGGAAAAATATTTAACTGACACCCAACGAGACTCTATCATCTATGCTAACCAAACTGATGATCAAGGATTACCTATATTTGATGAAAATTTAGGATGTTGCCAACCTGATGGTATTAACCAATTAATTTATACAATTATTAGACATTTTATTGGTACCCCAACTAATATATATTCTCGCATACATGATCAACTCAGTAATCTTACTTGTCCAACCTTAAGTGATTTTAGATGGTATAAAGATGTTTTTACCTCTAGAGTTATGTTGAGAGAAGACTGTACTAAATCATTCTGGAAAGAAAAATTTATTAATGGATTACCTAGTTTATTTGCTCACAAAATTAGAGATGTTCAATTCAGTTATTTGAAATCTTCCAATTAAATCAATCTGATAATAGTTCCTCTTCTGTACTTCCATCTACATCCAATTCCCCATCTAATAGTGATAATTCTGATTCTGATAATCAAATTACCTTAGGATGTAATGATGTTTGTTGTAAACCTGTTAAACAAATTTCTGTTCTTACTAAACATAGTCAAGAAGAATCGGCTTTAATTGATTTAATTAGTAAATTAGATGATCCTCAATTAAAACAACAATATATTGATAAGCTCAAAGGTCTAATGCTTCAATCAGAAACTAAACCTAAGTTCAATAAACCCATTATTAGTTTATCTAAAACTTTAGAAAAATTTAAAAATAAAACTAAAGAAGTTACACTTCAAGACTTACAATTTGAAATCAATCAAATTAAACAAACAATAAGAGATCTTCAAAATAAAGATCATAAATTAGAAAATGAAATTATTAATCTTAAACTTCAACAAAACTTAAATGATTTCCAACCTAATGCACAATCACCTCATGAATCTGAACATAATTCTGATCATGATTCTGCTCATACTGATCCAACTAAACTCATATTTGACAATCGATCTCAAGCTACTAACCTTGAAGATAAACGATTAAATTTACTTAATAAAATTTATATGCAAAAATGGTATTCAAGAATTAAAATCATTGTTGAAGATTTTGAATTAGAATTAGTTGCATTAATCGATACTGGTGCTGATTTAAACTGCATTCAAGAAGGATTACTTCCTACTAAATATTATCACAAATGTCAAGAGAAATTAACGTCTGCTAATGGTAGTAAAATGCATATTCGATATAAATTACCTAAAGTACATGTTTGCCAAAATAATGTTTGCTTTAAAACTACATTTGTTTTAGTCAAAAATATGACTGATCGGATTATTTTAGGTACACCATTTATATCTTTATTATATCCATTTACTACTTCTACTGAAGGAATTACTACCCATGTTTTAGGACATCCTGTTACATTTACATTCTTATTTCCACCTGAACAATTAGAGTTAAATCAATTACAAGATTGTTCTATTACCCACGCTATTAAACGACTAACTCGGCATATTAATTTTCTTAAAGAAGAAATTAACTACAAACGAATAGATCAACAGTTAACTGATCCCGTTCTCATCTCTCAAATTAATGATTTCAAATTAAAACTTGAATCAACTGTTTGTTCAACTTTACCTACTGCATTCTGGCATAGGAAAAAGCATGTAGTTACTTTACCATATATTAAAGGTTTTAATGAACGACAAATACCTACTAAATCCCGGCCTATTCAAATGAATCATGAATTGTTGGAAATGTGTAAAAAAGAAATTAATGAATCGTTAAAAAATAGAATTATTAGTCCCAGCAAATCACCATGGTCTTGTCCTGCTTTTTATGTTAACAAAAATGCTGAATTAGAACGAGGTGTTCCTCGCCTAGTTATTAATTATAAACCATTAAATGCTGTTCTTGAATGGATTAGATATCCTATTCCTAATAAAAAAGACCTAATTAAAAGACTTAATCAAGCTGTTATTTTTAGTAAATTTGATTTAAAAAGTGGTTTCTGGCAAATTCAAATTCATCCTAAAGATCGATATAAAACTGCTTTTAATACACCTTTTGGCCAATATGAATGGAATGTCATGCCATTTGGATTAAAAAATGCTCCTAGTGAATTTCAAAATATCATGAATGATATATTTAACCCATTTAGTCATTTTTCTATTGTTTACATTGATGACATATTAATCTTTTCTAAATCAATTAGTGAACATTGGAAACATTTAACTGCATTCTTTTATACTATTAAAAGTCATGGTTTAGTCATATCTGCTCCTAAGATTAAATTATTTCAAACTAAAGTTAGGTTTTTAGGTTATGATATTCATCATAATACTATTCTCCCAATTAGTCGCTCTATTGAGTTTGCGTCTAAATTTCCTGATGAAATTCTTGATAAAACTCAATTACAAAGGTTTTTAGGTTCCCTCAATTACATTGCTGAATTTTATAAAGACCTTCGGCAAATCTGTCAACCATTGTTCGATCGGTTAAAGGATAATCCTCCTCCTTGGTCTCTACTCATACTGCTGTTGTTCAACAAGTTAAACAATATGTCAAGTCTCTTCCTTGTCTTGGTATTCCTACTGAAAACTCATTCAAAATTATTCAAACTGATGCTTCTGATATTGGTTATGGTGGCATTCTCCTCCAGAAAGTCAGTCCTCAGTCATCTGAACAAATTGTTCGTTTTCATTCTGGTGTCTGGAATAAAGCACAATTAAATTATAGTACTATTAAAAAAGAAATTTTATCTACTGTTTTATGTATTCAAAAATTTCAAGATGATATTTTAAATCAAAAATTTTTACTTCGTGTCGATTGCAAATCTGCTAAATATGTTTTGGAAAAAGATGTTCAAAATCTTGCTAGTAAACAGATTTTTGCCCGTTGGCAATCTATTTTAAGTATTTTTGATTTTGATATTACCTATATACCTGGTTGTCAAAATTCCCTTCCTGATTTTCTTACCCGGGAATTTTTACAGGGGGGTAAGGGATGAGTGCTACTCCACATATTTCCTATGTTAAAACCCAAATTATCCATTTCCAAACCCTGATCAAACAAGTTAACCGTCAGATTAACCGTCTTAAGTCAGCTAGGCCAACTACTAAAAGAGCCCAATACATCAATCACCAACAGTTACAAGCTCGCCGTGTTTTACGACATAATTATTACAATGATCTACATTATTACCAGAATTACTTAGATCTTCTTTCTGGTTGCTAATCTTTGTTTCCTATTCAACAGATGTCTCGCCCAAGGCCTCCTTCTACGGCTTTGGTCCCCTCATCCAGTAAACCTAATCAACTCATAGTTCCTCCTCCTTTGGAGTCAATTAAACCATCCTCTTCCATTGACATAATTAATAGATACCATACTCTTGGTACTATTCACCGTCCTGATTACTCATCTGCATTGGCTAATGATCCTTTTGCCTCTAGCCAATCAGTTTCAGTTACTCCACTTCCAATTAACCAAGTTCGACCCTCTCGAACTGAGTACACCAAATCACATGTTACTAACCTGTTCTACAAAGAACCTAGCCACCCCAGAAGTCAAACCATTAATGAAATTGCTCAATTCCATTTTGGCTCTGGATGTCATTTCATTTCTTCACCTCCAGAGAAAAATCTCTCTTATTACAAAGATATTCTGCTCAACCATCATTCCATTTTGATCAAACCAATTCAGGATCGTGTCTATGCTTACAAGATCCTATACCATTCACTTTACATTCACAACATTGTCTCTCTTGCAGAATGGGGCAATCCTAATCTGCTTCGAGATTTGCCTGGTCATTCTATTCAATATAATTATCATGATTATATTGATGCTTGGTTCAAATTGTTCTTGTACCAAAATGAGTCATTTAGTCACTCCTGGTTCATCTCCTTCGATCAAAAATTCAAATCTGAATTACCCACCTGGTTTCTGCGATGGTGGACTCATTATGGCCCCATTTCAGATATTCTTCCCAGTTCACTCAATGAAACAATTGCCTATTTTGCTGCTGTTTACCCATTTACTACTCATCAAAAACAATTTCCTATCTTGCTCAATTTTATATCCAAATACAAAATCCCATGGATATTCAAATGGCATTATGGGATTGTTGACAACATCATTATTCGTCAACACTCTGTTAAATGGTGGGCTAAGTTCAATGTGCCCAGAATTATTGAAATTGTTTATGAGGAATTTCCTCCTGATTCATGTGCTCCAACACCTGCAATAGTCAAAGCCCAGCAGACCCCAACTGCTGTAATCAACCAAGGAAGTCAGCCCAGTCTTCCTCCAGTCAATCTTGGCAGTCCCTCATCTAGTGGCTCCAAGCCAAATCAGCAAAGATCAAATCCAAGGGAAAGTCCAAAGTCCCAAGGGTTCCGGACCAACCCAAGTCAAAGTCACAGGCTCAGTCCAGTATTCAACCTCCTGCTCAGCCCATTGTTCAACCTGGATCCACCAGTGATCAATTGCTTCAAATGGCCCGTCTCCTAGTAGATCAAGCCCAAGCCCAATTAAAAAATGAACAATCTCCTGCACCGGCCCAACAGTCTAGTTCAGAAGATAGTTCAGACAGTTCAGAAGGATCCACCAATCAACCTGGTTATGATCGTCCTGAGTTTCATGATGCTCAGGACCCATTTGCTTGAAATAATCAACATAGGATTCTTTATAAATATAAAATTGACTTCAATCACTACTCTTTTGAGAAAAGCTGTCAATTTATATTTATTATGATTCCTTTATTCACATGCTGCATAGTTAATTTCCATCAATCAGCCGAAAGTAACCGACAGCCCTTTATTCACATGCTGCATAGTTAATTTCCATCAATCAGCCGAAAGTAACCGACAGCCCTGTTCAGTCCTCAATGCTGCCAGCTGCTTTCATCATTTAGCCAACTCACATGCTGCATAGTTAGTTTTGTTTTCTATATATTTGTAATCTATTGTAATCGTTTGGCAGGTTCCAATTTTCTCAAACCCTTTAGTTTGTAAGAAAAAGAGTGTTCTGCTGAGTGAGGTTTACCTTGTTCTGTTCTTCTATTAAGGATCCTTGCAGATTACAACAATTGTAAGTGCAAGTTATTTTCTGTAATGAATTAAATTTGAAGTTATTTTCTGTAATGAATTAAATTTGAATTATATTTTGGTTTGTGCATTCCAATTCGATGTTTAAATTGTGTGGATAACCAGGTGAATTTTCATATTTTTTTGTATTTTTGGTATTTAGTGAATTTTTTAAAGATTTTTTTTCACAAATATTATATTTTTTAAATGTATTTATGTTCGGTGCATCTAAAAATTTAAAAAAAAAAATTTGCTTAAAATATTTTTAAAAAATTAGTGAAAACAAAAAAAACAAGGAAAATGAAAAAAAATCAATTTTTCTAAAAAGTGAATCCTCAAAAGCCCAACCAAACAAGCTGATTCAGCGCCATGCAAAAAATCGTCACAAAAATTATTTTTAGCGACAATTTTACTATGACTTATTTTCAATAAGACTTAATGGAAGTTAAGTTTAACTATTAGGACCTATTGGTAGTTTACTTGGTTCATTTGTTATGAAATTAGAAACTTTAGGGGGTGGGATGTAATTTCTAGAATTGCATTAGGCAGTTTATATATTAAGCAAACCTTATAAGGTGTATTTATACTTTATCCCAAAAAAAATTTAGAATTTCAATTTGTATTTTATATATTTCTATACACTTTTATATGTTATATTTATATGTATTTTATGCATTTCTATACAGTTTTATATGTTATATTTTTTCTCATATTTTACACTTATTATAGCGATCCCGGTTTTGACCCATCTCTTGTGATGTTCCGGACCGGGTTTGAATGGTTGTTCGTATCTTGTTTACCTTGCCTTCCCCTTATTGTGGTTATTGGGTTAAAATTGTGTGTTTAGAATAGGTTGGTTGCTTGTTTTTCTAAACCTTTGTTGCCTAGACTTTGGCGCTTCCGCTCGAGCGGCCATTCTTGTGCTCGAGCGGGTCCTTGTCTACAAAACTGCTAGAAGAGCGTATTCCACGCTCGAGCGTAGCTTTTCACACTCACTCGAGCAGAGGTCTGTGTCTAACGCTCGAGCAGGGCTTTTCACGCTCAAGCGGACTACATGTATAACAGTCCGTGAGAGTGACATTTCAAGTCACTTTTTCAGTTCTCTCTCTCTCTCTCTCTCTCTCTAAAACTCTCCAAAACCCTAGATCTGGAGTTTCTCTCTCTAAAACCCACCTTTTCTCTACCAATTCACCTAGATCCATTGAGATCTTCACCCTAATGTCTTTGAGAAAAAGGTAGAGGACCTCAAGATCTTTGTTTTGATCTAAGTAGAAGTGGGTTTCAACATCTTTGGAGTTTCAACCTTGCTTTGCTTATCTTCTCTTCTTGAGGTAGGGATTTTCTACACTCTCATATGGTTTTCAGCTTAGTTATTTGCTATTGTGTATAGATGATGGGATTTGGTTGTGATTTAGACAAATCTAGGATTTGGGTGTGAAATGAAAAGAGGGCTTTTTGATGAATATGGAATAAATGAGTATGGGGCTTGAACATAAGGTCATGTTGTGCCAAAATGGTTGATTTTGGTATTTAGGTTGATATTTGGAAGAAGGGGAATTTTTTCCTAATTTGGCGAAATTATTATTTTTGTATAAATAATTGGAATTGGCATTGAAAATGTGAAATTGGATGATCATTGATATAGGTGGTGGAATTGGATATATATTATCTCACACCTTTAGAAGTTTTGAATAAACTATTTATCTTGATATTGAATATCTGTTTAGAAATAACTATATTGGGTTATCGATGGAAAATAGTTATGATTGTTGTAGAAATTGCATAAGGATTAGGTGATTTAAAACTAATCCATTGTTGGTTGTCATTGAATATGATCACGTTTTATATGCATTGTATATGTATTGTTATTTGGGAGGAGAAAGGGGATGTACTCTATATATATGTTTGTTAGGAAGAGAAATGGGATGTACTCCACATGAGATTATGTTTATAAGTACATTGCATATGTATGTTTGTTGGGAGAAGAAAGGGGATGAACTCCAGGGAAAGCAAGTTGGCCAGAGTGTCCTAAGTGAAAGTTTCGAAGCCTTGTATATACATGGGTGCCGATTCCCGCGGATGAAGTATCCGTAAAATGGCAGATTGGAGTGTTTATGTGCATTTTGTATGATTGGGAAAAAACATTGATTTGTAGTCTCAGTTTGATTGTTGAAAGATAATGGATTTAACTCATAAATTGAGTAGTATAAATGAACTAGAAATGAGCTGAAGGAAAATGGACTCAAGTTTGAACTTGGTAGCATATGAATATGCAGAATTTGTGGATGTTTTAGTACTGACATTGTTTATGCATATGGTACTTATACCTTTGTTAAACCTTATATATTATGTTAGATTATTTCTACTGGGT
The DNA here is from genome assembly GCA_030407325.1 of Camellia japonica. Taxonomy (NCBI): domain Eukaryota; kingdom Viridiplantae; phylum Streptophyta; class Magnoliopsida; order Ericales; family Theaceae; genus Camellia; species Camellia japonica. The sequence goes on along the minus strand of JAPPVO010000024.1, from coordinate 107,172,095 downwards.
TGTGATTCACCCTATATGGGAACATCATTTTTAGGTACAGGTGATATGCTTCCGCCAAGGCAATAGCGTGGAGGGACTTTTGGGAAGCAAGAGCTTCTTAATTATGTTTCATTATCTGTGTGTTTTTGTTATCTGTAAAGTCAAGGGCTTAAGATGTAATGAGTGAGACTCTCTTTTGTGTAACCAAGCAATGACTTGGGAAGATGTACGTCTACAGGGCATTAAACTGTATGTTAAACTTTTGTAAACGAACTCTGATGAATGAAAGTACTATATATTTTGTTATATCTTCCGCATAACAGTTGGATTTATTATATTATTTTGAGGGCGTTACACTTATATCAAAATTAATCACAACTCATTAAGCGATGATTAGCTAAGTAGGCGTACATTTCTTAAAGTAATGAGCTCACATTAATAAATAAATGTGAATTTTTTTTTTCAAATATACGTGGATTTAATTATGATCTTATAATATAAGATTATAAGAAAATCTTCTCTTTGGCCCTCCTTTTCAAATGTTTAATTTGTTCATTCGAAATTTGGACTATTCTCCATTTCATTTTATGTAGTATTAAATAAATTCAAAGAATTTTTCCTCACCTTTTTGTTTATTTATTACCCTCCCTTAAATGCCACAGATTTGCTCCATAGATTGATTCATTTTCTCAAGTCAGAAGTACAAAATCTTTTTTTCACATTGAGTGAGAGGTACAAAATAAATTAAAATGGTTTTTTCAATCAAAATTATTAGTTATTGGTATAGGTAATTTCATGCAACCTAAATGTTCTTATCAAACGTAACAACTGCTTCATAGCTAAAGAAGATAAGCTACAAAAGAAAATTTTTAGAGGGCAAATCCGAGACTCCATAACTAGACTCACTAACTGAGCTAGTCCAAGAAGAGCATCAGTTAAAAGATTGAATATGTAGTACATTCTCTAGCAGAATATTTTCATTATTTTCATATGGCAAATCCGACACTCCATAACTAGACTCATGAACTGAGTTAGTGAAAGAAGAGCATCGTTTGGTTAAAAGATTGAATATGAAAGAGTACAATCGCTATATAAGATGCAATGGGAAATACATTGAAGTTGCATTCATCCTAACAAAAACGTCTTCCATTGGGAAATGCAAATAAGGAGGCAGTAGTTTAAGGAACTATATGTAGAGCAATTAGGCATAAATTGATATATTTGACAACTTCAACTCTACTAACAACTACTGATGACTATTTTTTCAAATTACACCCATTAACTCGAATTCATGGAAAAATCAAGTTACTAGGGCCCTTGAGATAGATTGACACCATGCTAAATTTTAGATAGAAAATGTCCATTTTCCCAATCTACATATTTGAAGGAATGAATGTTGGACTTCATGGATCCTCATCAATTCATGTAAGGATTGGACAACCCCCTTTTCTAGAGTAACTCTACCGGCAAAAGATAATATTGCATTCTAGACCTGTTTGGGATATGAGAAACAACAGCTATGGTCATGGTGCATGAGATAATTTTAATGCTTGATCAGCTGAGCCACAATGCTTACAATTTCCAAATTCGAAAATTCAAAAGGCCAAGAACATGTAATCTCAGTTCTAAATAATGCCAAATATGTATCACAACACCTATTTGTATCATGATCTAAAATTTTGAATAAAAATGGCAAAGCACAATTAGCCCTTACAAGCCAGAAGTTAAAAATGAACACAAAAGACAAGATTCTTGCAAAGAAGTACAACACAACGGAGCTAAATGTCATTGTCCAACTACAAAAACATCCCAAGTAGACTCTCAGAGACCTAATCCAACAGTTCGGCCATCTCTTCGACGGAGTCCAGCAGTGTATTGCTTCTCCAAATCCAGTTGTAGTTCCTTCTGCTTCTCGGCTTGGAGGCCACTGCTTTCTTGGTTGTCGGGTTTGTGCTCCACTTTCAGTTCGCCCTTCACTCCCTACAATTGGCCATAGGTACCAAGGCAACCTCAGACTCTAAAAGTGTGTTAGTAGATGGCAAGAAATTATAACTAAAGTGAAAATAATAATAACAATAAAAACAACCAATCAATCAGAAGAAAGCAATGAAAGGTGCATCAGTTTAAGTTTCATAGTTAGTATAACTGTATAACAATAAAAACAAATGAAAGGATCGAAAAATTACCATGAGTTTGTTGAATTTTTCTTGCCGTTCACGATCAGAAAACAAAGCCGTATCCCAGTGATGACCAAACTGTATAATATTTGAAAAAGAGAATTGAACAAAAATATGAACTAGCAATAAAGATGGTTAATAACATAGAACATTTGATAGTGTGCGCTATATAGTTTGAAGGAATATCCAGATGAATTTGGATCATCTAACTTACAAATCTTTTCGGTGCCCCAAAAGCAACCACCACCAACTAATCTAACATAACAGAGTTTAATGACTCAATAGCAAATTATGACAGTTTTTTCCATTTGGAAACATTAGGCGTTGAAACTGTCTACATTCTTCCTCTACACACACATCGCCAATGAGAAGGATAAATAAACAACTAACTATAAAACTGCATGAACTAATAATCTTAATTAATACCTCTTCAGCAGTAGTGCTCTTTTTATTCCCCCACAGCAGCTTCTTCTTTTGATCAGTAGACATGTAACCCGTTCCAATGAGGTTCCTATTAACTACGGGAGATAAACAAAAAATAAAAAACAAACAAACAAAATTAGCAGACTGCATTGATGTCAAAATGTGATAATTATTTGAGACTTACGCCTATGTCTTATTAGGTAAACTTATTACTCAATAGGTCCTGTGAGAATTAATGACATTTTTTTATCAAAACGTTACTAATTGTTAATTTTCAACGACAGTTAGAAAATTCTGTCACAAAAAATGTCACTAATTATAAGTTATAGGGACAGTTTAAAAAAAATCGTCACAAAAAAACTACTAATTTTTAACTTTCAGCGACAATTTGAAAAATTCGTCACAGAAAAACGTCACTAATTGTAAGTTTAGAGGCAATTTATAAAAACCGTGATTAAAAAAAAAAAGATCGCTAATTGTCAATTTTTAGTGGCATGCAAAAAATATCACGAAAGTTATTTTTAGACTAAGACTTATTTTCAATAGGGCTTGATTGGAACTAAGTCCAACTATTAGGACTTATTGATAGTTTATCCTAATTATTATTAGTGTTTTTTTTTTTTTTTTTTTGATAAATAGTTTACCCTAATTATTTAGCATATAGACTGAATGACTATATAGAGTGCCTATCAAACTAAAGTTGGAAACATCTTTTTTTGTCTTCCACAGAATTTTAATAGAAAACTTAAAAGGATGGTAAAATACTTAAATTAAAGTCATGATTAGCCAATATTAACCATGTTACTCACATAGACTGTTTCACTTACCTGGAAAAGACTATTCAAGGGTGATAAAGTTGATTAAGAGGACTTCAGCAAGCTTGCCAACCTATTTTTTGTTTCTTTTCTGTTCTTATTCAGTGGTGAAAAGACAGATTTTGTTGTGGGAAGATATGGGGGAAGGAACTCAAATTCCAAATCAAGATTGAGTTCGCCATTTTTGCTAGTTTAACCAAGAGCTACTGGGAAGTGGCTGTGGATATACGTAAAGGACGATGGGCAGTTGTGGAGAGAGTGATCAATTGCAAATTTAGTGTCGATCAAAGGGGATGGATGTCCATGGAAGACCATGAAACATATGAAGTGGGTTTGTGGAAAGACATCGAAGGAGGTTGTGAAAATTGAGCTTGGTGATGGAAGAAGGATTTAATTTTGACATGATGTGTGGTGCAAGGCATTACTTTGTTGGTGGCATTCCCAGTCCCTATACAGCATTGTGGTTAACAAGAGTCCTTCGGTAGCAGACTGCTAAGGACTTTACAGTGGTAAGGGAACCACTCCTTATTAGATACCTTTATAATGGGGAATTCGGGGCAATGGTTGCATTCCTTTAACAAATTGAGATTCCTAGAAATAGGATGGGATGGGATGAGATAGATACATGGCAACGAGAAGTTTTTGGAGAAATCTTTTCACTTTAATCATTGGTGAGGAGAGATTATTTTCCTTCGAAGAGCATTTAGAAGTCTGGTGTAGGACCGTACGTATCTTCCCCTTTTTTAGGGACTCCTTGTCCCTGTTGTACTACCCTTTTGTATTGTTCACATCTTTTTGGGGTTTTTTTTTTTAATTTTAAAAAGCTGATTTGACAACAAAGTAAAATATTTGGAAACAAAGAGGGGGTAAAGTGGAAAAATTGCATTTTTTTATCATATCCCAATGCGTCCATAGCCTACCTTTTTTCATAATTGCTATGTCCCATGCCCTTGCCGTGCCTCTTAGGCCTAATAGCTTAAGCTTTTGGAAATAGTGGTGATTTATCATGATACCAGCAAGCAATAGATCATGTGTTCAAACCTCAACACCTTCTTAATAATTATATAACTTTCATGTGTTTGGCCCACTCATGGAGGAGAGATTGGAGGTGCACAAGAGGGCGTGTATTAAGAATATACATAATAAAGTTACCCCTCTCTAATAGCCTATTCTTTAAGAGGAGTTAATAGTCAACAATTTATCAAATACAAACACCTATCATATTTCTAGAGTGGAGTTTCTCGCTATAGTATCTACAATACAATAGAATAAAGAAATGAATTACCAATGAATTTTCACTCAAACAAATCATAAACTACCAATGTGTCACAAAGATAAAAGATAACAAGGCCAAAGGCTAATAAATTAGTAACATTCATCAATCAGTGTCTGTTTGCATATCAATATTATCTGCTTGCACTAACAGCTACATACTCCCTCGAGAATAAAACTACACATGTACATGTCATATAACTATAAGCACATATACTGCTAAATTATCATGGTTGAAAAGAAAAGACAAAAAAAATAGAACTCCACAAATTTCATAAAGATAAAAGCATTTATATTCATATACAAGGAAATTCAGAATAGTAAACATCATAAAAACAAAAGAAAAAAATTTTCTGTAAGAGACAATACCAACAAAACTAGATGAAGATAATGCAATACCTAATTCTGCAGCTCTCATTGCAGCAACTTTTGCAGCATCCATATCATTAGCAGATTCCAAAACTTTTGCAGGGGACTGCTCTGAAGTCACCTTAACAACAAGCTCCTGGGCTTGCTTTGAACTTGAAGACTGTCTTTCATTAGCTCCAGTTGTAAACTTCGAAACTAATTGATCAATAACGCACAATTATAGAAATGTAAGTGACCCTCTTGAAAACTAAAGAAATAAACACTAAAAGGGAAAAACTACAAAAGATAATGCAAGAATTACCATTTTTCCCATAATCAGTGCCTAAGCTAAATACTTTTGCCGTTTTGTCATTAGATTCTTGATTTTCACTGTAAGAGTACTTACTGTCTTCAAACTGCTCCCCTGGTTCTCCAACATATCGGTCCTTGTGCCTGCCAGTTTCCTGATCATCATATTTCCTCTTTTCCTTTTTGGCATTCTTCTCACCATCCAATTCTCTAGGGTCACTTTTAGAAGCTTCTTTCAACCGATGTCTGGCACTATCCCTGCGTGAAGTTGAGTCATTCCGATGCCCCCTATGTTCTTCACGAACAGGCGAACAATCATTTCTATAATCCCTTGAACTCCTCACATAGTCCCTCTTTTCATCCCGACCATCTCCATCCCCCTTATACCTGTCCCGCTCCTCATACTTTATATCTTCAACATTGGAGTTAGTGTATCTCCTGCCAGATCCAGCTCGGTCAGATAATGAATCCTTGCCTTTATACTTCTGATACTCGAGAGATGAAGTTTCTTTCTCCTTATCCCTGCTTCTCCTCCCTGAACCATCAGATCTATCTCGGGAATACCTGTCATCACCATGCAAATGGTCTCTTGATCTGTAATGCTCACTTTCTCTCCTTGTATGATCAGATTGAATGCTAACCCTTGACTCTCGACCAGAACGAGACGATGAGTAGTTTTTCACTTCAGCTGTATGCTTTTCATGTCTGTCATAGTCATCCTGCCTTTGGTAATTATGAGAACTTCTAGAGGACTGTCGATCAAAATACCTGTATGAATCACCACTTCGGCCATGATGATTCCCACCAGAATCCCTATCAAAGTCCCTCCCATCATCTTTCCTTCGCCGAGGATCAGAGCCACTCGCAGGATCTTCCCTTGAATGGATTGGACTAGAGCTATGCTCACGTCTTGGACTCCCTGCATATGTACAAAGGTAAAAAGTTTAAGGGTCGTGCCAAAGACAGCCCGATGGGCTGGGTACAAATGCCAAACAAAGTTGGGAGTCCCAATGTATGTTTTACACTTCCCAAAACATTTTCACTTCTATATATTTTTTTTAAAATTTCAATACACTTTTTACACATCCACAGAGATTAGCTGTCGTTAATATTTTCCAAAGTTTAGAGCCAAAATATTAGGGCCAGAATGAGCAGAGAGTCTCGAAACACCATAGAACTGTTCTGAGATCTGGAGAGAAAACTATGATTGACATATTCAAAAAGCATCTCTCACACATTTGTTTCGGCCTAAAATAAGATATTACACAAGAATTGACCAGTCAAAATACAAACAAATATTAAAACCTTTGTTCCATGCTCAGATACCATTTATATGAGGATTTATATGCACTTTTAACCGCATCAAAAAACTATATATATCCAAACAAAAATAACTTTGGTACATACAAATCCTTAGTAACATGGTTGCTTACCAACAAAAAAAGTAAGGGTTCAAGAAGAATGCCTGCAAAACCGGCATATGAAAGACAATTGACACATGCCAACGTTGACATATATGTTTCATGATAAGGGTGTCGATACGACCATTCAGGCCCTCCATGTCATCACCATAATGACCTCCACTGCAAGAATGGCGCAGGGCTGAGCCAAAAAACCTTAAACCAGTCCCACACCAAAGCATAATTCTACCAAAACATAACCTCCATAATTGTTATCTGCTTGCATGGCTACCATAACATACTTCTACTCCCTCCGTCTCATTTTGTATGTTAATCTCCATTTCTGGAAGTCCCATCCTCTGTATCTTAGTTAGGAAAGTTGAAAATTTCTATTCACCATTTTCCTATACTACCCTTCTATATACTTTACGTATGAAAATGAAATATTACCCTACTTTGTATTTATAGTTAAATTCAATCGAATTCCCAAACAAACCATTCAAATAAGAAAAATAGCATGTGTAAATTTATCATTTAAATATGCTTTTCTTTAAACTAAGACAAGTAATAAGGGATTGATGGAGAAATAAATTCTTAAGGCTTTTTTTTTTTTTTTTTTTTTTTTTTGATAAATCATGAAATAAATTATTATACTGAAAATAAACAAAATTACATTTTTAGCTATTTGACATGGAAAGGTGCAAGCAAGTCTGCAACAACTAATGGAACTAGAGTAATATACTAGACATTAATATTTATATTCATTCAAAAGTTGCCATTGGCACCCTATAACATTACATACAAACACATAAATAAGCTTCTGCCCGTAGCTACAAGATGAGAACCTGGTGGTATAGTACTGCTACAATGAACAAGAGTTTAAGGATGTCTAGCACCTGAATATCCCACGCACAAGTTCCTTCTAAATTTACAAATGCAATCAACTTATTGAGGAAAAGAAGAAAATAATGTTGATCACAAGTTTCAAAGCAATGAGCTGGAAGGTATACATTATGCCATCTTTTACACATCACCATCCACCTACAAGAAGCCTCGTCATTGCTCAATATGACCATTAAGAAAAAAGTAGTTCTTAAACCATCATACCCATAAAAGAAAAGCACACTAATATGGAAAAGGCACAGATAGATGTTCCTTGTACCAAAGTATCTATGAATACTCAACCAATCATTTTGAGGGGAAAAAAAATCCTTAAGGAAAAAGTGCAGAGTAAAAAACTTTGAGCAATCCATATTACCATCAACCTTTAAAGGAATCACAAACATCAAATGGATAACACGTTAACAACCCCAGCAACTAAGGCACAATCTCAATTTACTAATTCTTTACGAATATTATCAGCAAAGTAAATGTTAAAACCAAAACAAAAATTGAAGAACTAACCATCAGATGAGGATGATCCACCAACTGGAGACCGACGCCTATACTTCCTGTTAGCTGCATCATTTAAAGGCTTACGAAATGCTGCCTTTGCATCAGCATTTTCTGGGGACGGAGACAGCGTGTTGACTCCATAATTGCTAACACCTGACAGCACCAATATCTCTTCATTATGCATACAAAAAATGTTAATTTGCAATATACATTTGACACATTTTGGTGTTAGGGGGGCATTAGTGTTGGGATAGGGGCATTAGAATTTGGATCAAGAATTATCTCCTCATATATGAACCGGGCTTTATAAACCTTACAGCTTGGGGTGTAAAATTGGCCAGTGAGTTTCTTAAAAGTTTCTTACTTGGAAGCAAGGAATCAAGTTTTTGAGTAAAAAACGTCAGCCAAGTAAGAGTTTCCTGCTACTAAGCTCAATCTCTCACATCTCTAAAAACTCCCTCCATAGTCCACCTCAGTTTTTTTTTTCCCCCAATAAAAAGAAAATCACTTTAGAGAAAGTGCCAAGGAAGCACAACCATTAAAAACAATCCAATAAAAGGAGAATGAAAAAAAATAAGAAAAAGGTATAATGCGTAGGCACTACACCCGTTAACCAACCCATAGAAACATCCACGACCTGACCTGACTACTACAAAACTCAAAATTTGAGCCAATTTCACAAAAGTGTTCCTCTATTTCAAACATGGATTTCCATTTCTCTCCTCCAGATTTACTAAAAAACAGCATATTTGACATTTAGATGCTACTTGAATTGCCTCTTAAATTCTTCCATTAAAGACAGATTTCACCACCCAAATGGGACATCACACTTGCACACCCATCCTTAACTTCCTCACAACATTGTCATGCTAAAGCCTCACACCCGTTGTCCATCATAATCATAATTAACCAAACATAGAAGCCTTCTAAGTTTCCTTTTCTTGTTAGAAGATACTTTCCTCACTTCCTTTTTCTTCTTGGCCTTGCAAATCGCTTATTCAAAAACATCACAGCTTGAACCATCCTCAATCATTATTTTGTCTACTTCAACCAACTTCTTCATAAAAGGGATAATTACACCCAAACCCCTCAACCATTAGCAAATATCAATTTAACCCCCTCACCATTAAACTCATGTACAACTTCAAAGGTAAGGGAGGTAAATAGATATTCGCTAATAGTTGAAGGGGAGTGTAATTAACTTATTTTTAATCACTTGCTCAACTTGTTCACTTGAGCTTCCACCCTTATCATTTGTGATGGTAAACTTTTCTACTTCACCAATGATCTGAAAGTCCTACATCGATAGAAAATTCGCATTGAGATGAACCTCCTAAAACAAAGCCCTTCCCTATATCAGATCCCAACTCAAACCCCCAACTTCCTTCTTTCACCACACTAAACAGAAAAATCCCCATCATCAAGATTGATTACAACTAGAGGGAACAAGACTCTAGAAACGGCACCTTAAGCCCTTCACACTTCATGGACTAAGAGCTGTCTGAAACCACCAATCCCACCTTCACACTTCCCCGCCACAGCTCCACACCCCAAATTAACCACTCCATTTGACCCCTCATCACCAGCAGCCTCAGCCCACTCCATCCCCTTAGTGTATTAATTCTCTAATTCAATTAGAACCCACCACCCATTGCTCCGCTGACTCACCACTATCCATGCTTCAAGAAGACCCCACCACCTACAACCATCAAACAGATAAGCCTTCAAAGCTTGGAAACTTTGATCCACTGAAGTGATTGGTGTTGACCCTTCAACATCATGCTTAGCAACTAGCTTGGCTCCCTCAATTGTGGACAAAATTAGTAGATCCTTCCCCTTTTGTTGAATCATGCTCTACGTAAGAGATCGTGCACTCTACAACCCTCTTTTAAAATTGAACTAGCCACTGGATAGGCTCCTTAACATATATAAGATGGACTTTAGTACAAAACCTGACACAAGCTGTCCTGATAGTAAAGTCCTCAAAACAACCAATGGGCCTATGGGCCTAGTCTAATTAAAAGAATTACAAACAGCACTTGGAGTTCAATGCAAACTAAACCAAATATGGCTCCATCCAACCTTTTAAGCTCCTCACCCCGCCAATTTGTACAATACTCCATACCCAGCCTGGATACCCAAGTCCTCTACACCCAAACTCCCCAAACATGTGGCGCTCTCCAATCCACTGACTCATTCCTATCAAAACCTTTACCCACTTACGCCTAAAGCTTGCACCTTCATTCCTCACCAAAACACAATTCCTTTCCAAGTCAACTCTAACAACCCCATGCTCACACTTTTTTAGCACTTGAACTCCACGTGTCATCTTCACTTCCATCTAACAACTTCACAAAAATCTTCTCCCTCTTAAACTTATTAGTCACCATCATCTCTGAACACCGCACGTCTACATGCCTATCAACAACAACACCATTATAATTTCGAACCACAATTTTTTTGTTGGTCCACTCCATAACCAACTTAGCCTCCTCAATCAAAGCCTTAAATTCATCTGCAGCTTTTCTACTATAATTTATGGAAACCAAATCAATAATCCACCTCTCCTTTCGACTGCATGCCAAATCAACATTAATTGCTAGTATTTAGCAAATAGCGAGAGGAGAGTGGTGCATTATTGAGTAACTATGTGAATACTAGTTGAAAAATATCCGTGTCTTTTTATATTTAGGAGGACTTAAGAGGGTTTCCTTGTTTCACTTGGGATATTTTATTATTTGTCTTTGTATTAATAGTTTGCTTTTTTATCTTTAGTTATGTTTGGTGACTTTTACCATTCAATCAATGTGTGTACAGTTTTCTTTTTCTAATGTCACAAACCATAACTTTGTTAGCCATGTGTTTGTTCTTTTTGCCTAGTTCTCTGCCAAATTTTTATTCTTATTCTATTTTTTTCTTCAATACTTCAACACTAACACATTATATTTAACAATAGTATAAGTTATGCAAGTCAACAACTAAAAATAACTATAAAGTTAATATAAATTTAACATAAGCAATATTAATAATAAGTAATAACTATATTATGTGGGGAAAAATCCATTTTTCTTCCTTATAGTATGCCCCTTTAGCACCTTACCTCCCTAGCATTTAAATATAATAACAAAAGTACGCCACTTCATCTTCTTCATCTCCCATGTGTCACCTATATCTTCGTCAGCACCATAACCAACCAAACCTGCCCAGAACACCACTAACGCTGGCATCTATGACAACCAAGACCTCTACCCTAAAATACTACCTGTTCTCTTTCTCTTTCATCCCCATTCAACTCATTCAAATTGCACATGACACGTTGATGCCATCATGACCACCATTGCCATCAAAAATCAAACCACCAACCTTAACTCGCTGTCACCACTACCCGAAACACCACCACCACCACCTATCACAACAATTACCCACAAACTCATCGAATAGAACCACTACCCATATACTCACAAAACAGTTGGATAGGTGGAGAAAGTGGATTCATGGTAGTTTGTCCACGAGTAATTTATGTGTTATAGTTAATGAAAAGACAATGTTACTTTCAAGGCCTCTACAAGCCCTAGACAAGGGCATCCTTTATCTCCTTTCATATTCAATTTTAGTGGTGATGTCTCAACAAGAATGGTTGATAAAGCTCAAGAGTCAAGCTTGGTCGATGACCTTTAATAGGGAGGGGTAATATTTGTCTCTCAAATACAGTTTGCAAATGACATCATCTTTTTCTCTTCTGGTGATGAGAATAGCATTGATGATTTTGCTTACCATATTGAGGGTTTCTGATGTGGCTTTCAGCCTTGGGTGAATTTGAATGAGTGCCATTATTGGTATCAATTTTCCAACAGATAGGTTAAATAGGATGGCCACATTGATAGGTTTGTCCCATCAAGTCCATGCCTCTTTATGTATTTAAGGCTACCTTTAAGAGGCAATCCTATGTGAGCTAACTTTTGGATTCCTAACAATGTAAAGATCGAGAAAAGATTGGATGGTTAGAAGATGACTTTGACTTTTAGAGAGGGGCACACTTTGGTTCAGTAAGTCTTTTCTAGTGTCCATATTTATTTTTATCAATTTCTAATAGAATTGAAAAATTGATGAGGGACTTCTTTTTGTTTTCATGTGGATTGTGGGTGAAGACAGATTTTTTATTTGTATCTTTTTGGTGGACTGCTAGTCCTCCCCGTTTTGTAATATTTTCTTTTCTTTAATAAAATCTCTCTTTTGTAGTTGATCAATAAAAAAAGATCATTTGCTGAGTTGGAAAGTGGTCTCACTTCCAAAAGGCAAAGAGGATCTTGTCAATGGAAATAGTGTTGATAAGAACAAGGTATTGTCAGGTTATGGAGATTCCCTACAAACAAGATGCTTTCTAGAAAATCTGCGATTAAAAGCAAGTGTGGGATTCTTATGTGGTTCATACAGAAAATTCTAGATCCCCATGGAAGTGAATTTCTCAAGATATTAATCATTTCTTATATTCCATTTGGTTCATGATTGGAAATGGGAAGTATATTCATTTTGGAGAATGACTGTTGATCATTTGTTTTCACGTCTTTATTGCTTATCTCGGTCTTAGAATGCTTCTATTGCTGGTTCCCATGAGACTCCTATTTTTTGGCATTTCAATTTTTTTTAGAAATTTAAATGATAGGGAGCTTAAAGGCTTGTCATTTTTGTTAGCTATTGCTCATAATTTTTCTTTGAGACATAATGTTTGGATAGAGAGATATATAACGTGGCTTTTAATGTGGTCTTGCATTCATTTCCAACCAAATAACTCAAATCACTGCAGAAATAGCACAAGTCCAAAGAACTTGTGTCCTCTTAGTGGAACCAAAACATCTATAGTTAATGATAAACATCTGAACACATGGAACAAAACATACAAATTCAATTTCCACCAACTAAAATGCCATAATGCTATAGCAAAAGAACAACGCAAGAACAAATGATCTATGTTTTCTTCACTCCCCTTACACATAAGGCACCAACATGGAAGTAAAAAACAATTGGGTCTCCTCCTCTTAAACATGTCATTAGTATTGACCTTTAGAAAAGCCATGGACCATGCAAAGATTTTAATTTTAAGACGCACATATGCATTCCAAATCATCATATAAGGATAAACCATTTGAACATTAATAATAATCATTTCAAAGAAGTACTTACAGAAGATAAACTACATGTCCATACTCTCCTATCAACAACTCCATTACTAAAAGAAAAATCATCAAGGAGAGAAAAAATAAACCAAATCATTGTACCCATAGTCCTTAAATTTCAAATATATATATATATTGAAATTCCAAGATAACAAAACCTAATGAGATGAAGCCATAAAAGCAATAAGAACATTATGAGATTGAGAAAGTCAATACAACCGAGTGAACAACAGATTAAAAGAGACTATCCATGCATCCTCCCAAAATCGAATCTTTTCCTCATTTCCGACATTGAAAGGAATAAACCACTTGAGAAATAGATTTCCATGGGGATCTATAATTCCCACGTCTAACCACAAGAGAGTCCCATCTATTACCATGATGACCATATTTATTCCGAATATCACAATGCCACAGAGAATCCTGTCAATGAAAAATCTCCACAACTACTTTCCAAGCAATGCCATGTCAAAAGCCACGATATTACTTACATCAAGACCCCCTTACTCCTACATCAAGACCCCTTACTGCTACAAAGAGAAATCGGGTCCAAAATAATCAAGTGGTATTTCTTCCCCTCCTCATAACTTTCCCATAAAAAATCTCTCATCAGTTTTTCAATTCTACTGGTCACTCCCACTAGAATCTTAAACAAAGACATAATAAATCGGGACACTAGATAAAACACACAACCAAAAGTAGATAGCATTGTCTGACGTTAAATTAAATAAATTTTTGATCTTTCAAAAAAAAAAAAAGTCAGAAGTCTAATTTCTCTATTTTCTACACCCGAAAAGAGTAAATAGCCTTATTTATGACGTTATGATGCTTCTGAACACAGCTACATAGAGCCGAACATACGTGTATGTGTACGTACATGAACAACTAAATGAACTCTCCGTTTGATGCCCGATAATTTATTGGAATTGGAAAACAAAAGAACTCACTCCAACGCTGCAAGATTCCATTTCTTTCTTTTTTTGTTTTCCTTTGTTTTCTAAGCAGCCAAACGGAGCAATTGTTATATCATCAAGAACATAAGCAGATACAAACAAATCAACAATCTAGGGTTTCATGAACGAGTACAAAAGCAAGAGGTGCAAACATAGCATTTTTAAGGTTTCAGAAGTTAAATGAGAAGTGATTCAAACCTTGCGTAATTCGAGATCAATTCATGGAGAATCGACCCCTTTTGCTGAGACTTTCAGACAAGCTCCCTCTCTCTCTCTCTCTCTCTCTCTCTCTCTCTACCTCCGTTCGTTCGTGTGTGTGATCTAGGAGGAGGTTTGAAATGATTTAAATAGGTGTTTTTTTTATTTTTTATGAAAAAATATTTTAAAAAATAAAAAAATGATGTAATGTAAAAAAAATAAAATGTGTGCTCACAGCACACTTCAAAGAAACTATTGGGACTCGAGGAAACCCTAACCCCAAAAAACAATTCACACACCAATTTTCTCTCAATTATTATCAAATTCTTGAAAAATGTTTGCGGGACTCAAAAAAATTCTTATAATTGTTTGAGATTTTTAAAATAATTTTATAATTTTATTTATAATGATATATCAAGATAAATGTTAACTTTTCATTTATTACACATATAAGGCCATCTTCAATCGTTCACTAAATCTATCATCAAATTTAAATTTGGTAAAAAAGATATACTTTTTGTATTTCAACGGTTTCACTAAAACGGTATCAAATTAAGAACGTCTCAAAATTTGTACCAAACTAAAGATCTCTTACACCTTTCAGCAATTTACTGTGTATAGCCGTTGAGTGTAGACCCCCGGACGATTGGCTGGACGTCCCCAAATGTTCTCCCAGATAACCACCTCAAGTAAAATTTTGAAAATTTTACACTGCGATGTCGACCCCTCGGTCACCCCCCCGGTCGACCACCTCAATATCTTTTTTTAAGGAAACAAAAGTGAGGAAAAAGTGAGTGAAAATTGTTGTATTTCCCATTTGATTTCTTTGAAATTGTTTGAGGGTCTGCATTTCTTTTCATTACATTTCCAAAAGTGTGAGTGAAAATTATTAACTCAACTCTTTTCTCATCTGGTTTTGATTTCAATTCCAATTCTCAAAACAGACAGAGTAGTGACAAGCAGAGAGGAATAAAACTTGAAAAATACGAAAACAATTCTGAAAACAACATCAAGGGGTTTTGGTTGGGATCTAAATGCCGAAGATGTTATGTTTCTAACCAAAACCCATTTTACCCTTACAAAAATCATGAAAATTTGAAATCAAGTGATGCTTCTGAGTGTGGAAAAAAAAAATCATTTTCCTTGTTTGGTCAATTGGCCGATCGTCTCCCCAAACGTCCACCGTCTTTTGATGAAAGTTACAGTGCACAGTTGGAGTGACTGATATCAGATTGAGAAACTCGCCTTTTTTTTTTTTATTCAGATTTGATAAATAAAAAAAAATGTGAACCATTGGAGATGCTCTAATGATTAAGATTCCATTTTCTTGTCATATCATTATAAGCAAATTTATAGACCAATTGTGTGGGTCTCTAACATTACTCATACTACTTTTAACTCCTCATTTATAAGTTATACTATATTTTAACCTTTTAATTATAAAATGCTACCAATCTAAAAAATATATATAAAAATACTAATATATAATCCGTGTTATGCACGGATTTAAACAATAATCAATAAATTTATAAGTATTACTATTTAAGACACACACAAAAAATTAGATCCAATTTTCAAATATAATAATGTAACAATCGATTAAGATATTAAAGATAACACTCTGTCTCATATATTTTCTAATCATTAATTAATCATATTACTTACATATCATTGGGTTTAGAAAATAGGTGTAGAAAGTGGACTTGTATATTATTTTTTTATATTTATTCTGAATTTAATTAAAAACAAATTTATATATATATATATAAGATTACCTAAGTTTAAACTATTTTTTTTTTTTATAAAAAAAAATGAATGTTTGAATCTATACTATCAATATTAAAATTCAAATCGGGTTAATCCATGGTATGCTTTTAGCTTAGAACTTGGTCAATGGCTTGAATGATCTAAATAAGTGTACTTTTTGACTTTTTATGAAATATGAATTAGGTATAGACTGAGTTTGAAGTGATGTGATAGAGAGGTGATATAACTTAAATAAGATGATGTGATTTAAATAGGATAGTAACTTTTTGACTTTTTGAGGTTATGACAAATAAGGCTTTTAAATTCAAGATGAGTACTTGAATTTTATAATTATTTTATAAAATATAATATATTTCATTTAAATTTTTCATACAAATATTTTCAAATTATATATGCGTAAAAATTCACTTGGGCTCTGTTTGGTAAAACTCTAGAATGTTAGTTCCAGAACTTGATTTGAACATGGTGTTTGTTTATGATTTTTAAAAATTAATTCCATACTCACTTTTGAAAATGTGATCGAAGGCGGGAAATTTTGGACTAACTGGTCGTCCGGCCGGTTGACCGGAACAATTATTTTTATTTTCAATTGACACATGTTAATTTTTATATACTCAATAAAAAATATTTTCAAATTTTTTAAAAAAAATTTATGAACTTTAATAGAATTTTGAGTTGTGTGTTTGGTTATGAGTTGTAAGTTTTTGTATCAAATATCATATGTCACATCAAAAATTTCCCACTCAATTCAAAACTCTTTTCAAAACTCATTTACCAAACAAACTTTCCACACTCAAATCATAATTTCAAAACTCACAAACTCAAAATACAACTCTATTCTCAAATTATATTTAGAAAACTCTACCAAACGCAACCTTAGACTTTCCTTTTTAATTTGGCTGTAGCTTAAGAAATGTTAAAGTACCGTTTGGTTTAGTTTTTGAATCGCAATTTGACAGTCAAAATTCCAAAATCCGTTTGGTTATAGATTTTCAAAACTTATAATCAAACAAGTTTTCAATTGTTAAAACTCCTTTCAAAAACTTATCTTCCAAAATTAATTTTAAAACTCTTTTGTACGATTTGATGTTATGTTAAAAAATATTTTTTTCTATTTTTTAAATTTCCCAAAAAAATTTTTTTTATTTTATTCTTTCAAATTATTTTTTATTTTTTGAAAAAATATTTTATTATTTTTTTAAAAAAATATTTTATTTTTTTTATGTTTTCAGAAAAAATATTTTGTTATTCTTTTAAGTATTGACCAAATAATTTGTTATGATTTAGATATATATGGGTGATCCAATTTTTTTTTAAATTAAAAAAAATCAATAATTTCTTTAAAAATAAATATATATTTTAAAAATAAAATAAAAATAAATAATTTTTTAAAATAATAAAATATTGACATAATAAAATTATTTTTTATTAAACTACAAAATAAAATAAAAGAATTTTTTTCAAAAAATAAACAATATTTTTTTCGAAAAGATAAAAAATTAAAAATATTTTTTTCAAAAAACTAAAAAAATGGAAAAAAATGAAAGTACATTTAGATTATGTATGTAAAATAAGTAAATAAAATTAACTATAATATTATAAAATGTTTTGACTACTAAACAAAAAAAAAATACAAGACCCAAAAAAACGCTTTAGGAAAAGTAGTTTTGAAAACTCCTCACCCAACAAGTTTTCAATTTGCAAATTTTTAAAAATTACTTTCAAAATATACAATTTAAAAATTAATTTCAAAACTTACAACCAAACAAAATTTTCAATTTTCAAAACTCTTTTCTTTTCTTTTTTTTTGGTTACACTGGAAATATTAAATACTTTCACCTTACTACTTCGGCTAAAAGGAGAAGGAGAAAGATTGAGATTCTCAAGAATGAGAATGGGGTGTGGGTGGATCAACCTGACCAACTGAGAGAGTTGATCACCAATTACTTTGTCAATCTTTTTGGCTATACCCCTTCTCTTCTTTCTACTGGTTGGACCTAGTGAGCTGCAAGCTAACCCAGGAGGACAATGCTGCCCTTACTAATGACATTACCAATGAGGAAGTGTGGAGAGCTGTTAAGACTATTAATGCCTTTAAAGCTTTTGGGAAGGATGGGTTCTAGGCTGTGTTTTACCATACTTATTGGTCCATTGTTGGTGCTTCTGTCTGTGATTTTGTTAAAAAGTATTTTGTTTATAACCACATTCCCAGAGATGTGAATAGAACTCTTATTGCTTTGATCCCAAAAATTGATAACCTTGAGAGTGTGAAACAATTTAGACCTATTAGTCTTTGTAATGTTTCCTATAAAATCATTTCAAAACTCTTTTCAAAAAATTACAAAACTCTTAAACAACTAAACCAAATGGAGCCTAAAATTATTGTTTTGAAATTCTATATATAGTTTTTATTTTAAGTTAGATATGGCTAGATGTATTTTGTGTCACATGTATATTTTAATTTTCAAAATAAATAAATAAATAAAGGGCAAATTACCAACACCCCCCTCAAGGTTTGACTAAAATACGAATTCCCCCCTAAGGTTTGGGAAATTACAAATTGTCCCCTGAGGGTTATATTTGCATAACAAATTAGAGGGCAATTTGTTATGCAAATATAAACCTCAATGGGGCAATTTGTTATGCAAATATAAACCTCAGGGAGCGGGATGTAATTTCTCAAACCTCAAGGGAGAATCTGTATTTTAGTCAAATCTCGAGAGGGGTGTTGGTAATTTGCCCTTAAATAAATAAATTTTGATTAATATTATAAAGTAAATATGCTTAAATTTGGGCACTCGATCCATAAATCTAAATTTAAATTTTGTTTGGCTAAAAATTTACCCTCTAAAATACTTTGTCTATAAGGGCATGCTTAGACAAAATACCCATATGGATATATACATTGCATACCCCGTTTCTTCTCTCTCTTCTCTTCCATCTCCAAATCTAGTAATCCAAACCCTCTTGCTCTTTCTTCTCATCACCTCAATTGTCGCTGACTGACCACTTATCTAGGTCATCGTCATTGTCTCGCCTCCATCACTCTTTGCTTTGCCGCCACTGTCTTCTTCGAGATTTGCGAACTCGGCAGCAGATTCCGGAATTTTGGCGACAAAGAACGAGATAAAGAGATCCAAAGACGAGAAGAAATGTTGGAAATAGAAAAGTCATTGACGACCAAGGATGCTCAAATGCTTTTTTACTCTCCCCGATATACTTATTCTGCCACTCTCACTAACCTCAAGGTCTCTCTTTCTCTTTCTCTCTCTATGTATGCGTAAATGCAAATTCTTTATTGAAATGTTGGTTGCCCTAACCAAACTTTTCTTTTGCAGATCATCGATCTTCACATGATGTTGACCGATTTGTACGAAGAGATCTGATATTGTGGATCTATGATAGATCTATTTCAGATCTTCTTTTTTCTTTTTTGTAGTTGTTGATGTTAATGATTGTTGTTGTTGTTGTTGTTGTTGTTGTTGTTGATGTTGATGTTGATGAACAGATAGAACAAATAGATAATATTTATGTGTGAATTTGAACAAATTTGTGTATGAATTTGAACAAATTTATGTTGAATTTAAACAAATCATAAAAATGCAGAGAGAGAGAGACAGATAGAGTATGTTTGTGTCTATATATATTTAAGATTTGAGCTCAAATCTGGTAAAGGCTCATATTGAATAGCTAGTAGGTTTGTGGATTTGAATAAATAGTGGGTTTGTGGATTTGAACAGATATGATTTGGTTTGGCTTGGTATTTCAACAAATAAAAAATAAAAATATTGAACAAATAAAATTCAAGAAAAAAATTGAACAGATAATAAACTTTGGACAGATATTTGAACAAATAAGACGAAAAAATTGAACAGATAGTTAAAAAATTAAATAAATAAAAAAATATTTGAATAGATTGTCAAAAAAAAAAAACAGATAGTCAAAAAAATTCAATAGATAAACTAAGGGATAAAATTAGAAATAAAATGTCTTTCAAAACAACAAAATGATTTCTTACTAAACTATTTCACAAATGGTAAACCTCTCACCAACAAAAAATATTCATTGGACCTAATACCTTACACCCTCATTAAATTAGACTTTTCAACAATTTTCGCTTCAAATTTTAGATTAAAGTTATAATTGGAAAATTTTTTGACTAAAATTATATTTGGATTTTTTAAAAGTTTTTTAAATTTAATGTCAAGTATGGAATGGCTTTTTTTTTTTTTTTGACTTTCTATAAAAAAAAAAAATTTAAAATTATATATATATATATATAGTATTGATAATAGATACTATTTATAGTTTATAAATTAATAAATTTAAAAGTTTCATAGTAATTAAGGAATCAATTAAAATTTTAAAGTTGAACAACCAATGATAACATGCCACGTTATTTATATAGTTTATAAATTAAAAAAATTATGAAATTGGAGTTTGAATTTTAGAGATCAAAGGCCTAACAACAATTTTACTTATATAATAGTGTAGATATAAATATAGATAGGTAATAGATAGATTAAAATTAGTTATAAGTGAGAGGGTAATTTATAACGAAAAATTGGGCCGAGCCACGATCCTTTGATTTCTGTTGTGGGCCGAACTAAAGGGCCGGAGTGTGGACGTCGAATAGCTCAGTCCCTTTTTATCTAAGTACCAAACTGGGCAAAGACGTTGACCGAGCTACCTAGTACTAGGCCCAAGGGTTGGCCGAGGTGTTTGGTAAGATGGAGAGCCGAGCTAGGTGTAGCTCGCTCGATGCTTCTATTCCATTACTTAGTTGAGACAGAGCCGAAATAACTTGACCGCAATGTCAGCCGAAGTAAAAGGGTCAGCCGAGGTAAAGGTGTCAGCCAAGGTAAAGGGGGTGGCCATCTCACTTGGCTTGCAGTGATGAGGGTGTTCTAAGGGTAAGTATTATCCTCGGACATGAGACTCCTAGTAGACTCTGCTAAGGAGAGTTAGAGTTCTACTGGGATTGTGCAAACCATCTCACTTGGTTGGTAGTGAGTAGGGTGTGTGATTCGTAGGAGGAATCTCATAGGGAGAGTTGGAATCCTACTAGGATTGTGCCAAGCAAAGTCTATAAAAGCTCATGACCAGACCTATGTACAGGTTATCCCAATTATTACTCTAGAATACGCAGAGTTTTTGTGTCTATTGTCTATTTTGCTGACTTAGGCATTGGAGGGGTTTCCGGCACACACCCGCGGGCTAGCTCACGTTTGTGTTTTCAGGTGGCAAAGCAACGTTGTTTGGAGGAGTGCAAACTTGATCAACAGGATCATACGAGAAGATTATTTCGTGCTCGTACAATTGGCGCCGTCTGTGGGAATTCCACAAAGAACAAAACCTCTTGATCAAGCTTTCCTCTCTAGTTGGAAGTAATAGCGCACAATGAAGACTTGCCGCAATCATCCATAGATGGGCGAACCCTGGAAGGGGGTGGGAGGCGCGAAGGTTTACCTTTTATCCCACCCATGGTGGAATTAGATCCCCAGCGAAGGAATCCACGGAGAGAAGCGAGAGAAAGACAGGGCTCAAGTCCACACCGCTCTCAAAGCCTGATAGACAGAGGTAGAAGATAGATCATCAGGTTCTCGAAGATCGCGTAAGGGAGCAAGACGAAGTAATAAGAAGAATGGCAGCTGACATAGAGTCTATGAAGAGCCAGATAAAAAGCAAAGGGGTGGCAACGGAAGAGGGGCGCAAAGGCAACACACCCTTTTACCACTCGGAAGATCATGACAGACATGTCACGCCATCGCAAGCAGAGAGTAGAAGCCTCAGGTCGGGCGATACACAATCAAAAACTTCCAAGACACGCTACTCTAGGCCTGAGAGAATGAGGACTGAAAGGGCTCGAAGGAGAGAAGACACTCAGGCTCGCGACCCCCGCAGAGTCTCCGCACTACAACGATTGGCTTCTAGAACACATGGAAGTGTCGAGGTTGAATTCTAGAGCCACGCCTTGCCTATGAACCAGTAGACAAAGCGTTAGCAAGGTTGCAGAGCTCGCCGTTCGTTCCGGCAATTGAGGACGCACCATTACCCTCAGGCTTCCACCAGCCCAAATTCAATACTTATGAGGGGAAGTCGGACCCCTACATACACTTGAGCCACTTTTACCAGGTTATGACTGTGTATCGGCAAAACGAGGCTCTACTGTGTATCCTATTTCCTTCCAGCCTTAGTGACCTGGGTTTAACGTGGTTTGAAAGGTTGCCAGAAGGTAGCATAGCTTCATGGGTGCAACTAGCGGAGGCATTTGTGACCAGATTTAGAACAAACACCAAGACGCTAGTGGAGATTGACCAGCTTCTCTCCATCGACATGGGCGAGAAGAAAACGTTGAAGTCTTACACAATAGGTATTGGGAGACCTTCAACCAAGTAACAGATTGCCCTACAAACTTAGTTATCGCATAGTACAAACGAGGTTTGCCGGCTGGCAATAAGTTGAGGGATTCAATGACAATGACGTCGCCCCTTACTATGGAAGCCCTAATGGAGAGAGTGCACCAACACATCCGGGTAGAGGAAGATGGGGCGCGCACCAAGGCAGAGTCTGGCGCAACAGTGATACCAGACAAAAAACCTTTAGCGAAAGTTAACACGGTTGACAAGTAGGACCGACCCCGCGAAAGTCTTTGCCAACGACTGGCAGGGCAATTAAGAAGCTTGCAGGCAATTGGCTTGGCATTAGCATTTAGCTCTTCTTCGAGATACGAATCCGCGCTGAAGAAGGTTGGCAGGAATAACCAACATTTAGTTCTCCTAAGCCGAGATAAGGATCTAGGCTGCAAGTGGTTGGCAGGTTTGACCAACAAAACTTTTTTGCACCCTTTAGCCAAGATTAGGATCTACGCTAAAGGCGGTTGGCAGGTTTGACCAATACTTTTTTGCACCCTTTAGCCGAGATTAGGATCTAGGCTAAAGGCGGTTGGCAGGTTTGACCAACAAAAACTTTTTTGCACTCTTTAGCCGAGATCAGGATCTAGGCTAAAGGCGGTTGGCAGGTTTGACCAACAAAAACTTTTTTGCACCCTTTAGCCGAGATCAGGATCTAGGCTAAAGGCGGTTGGCAGGTTTGACCAACAAAAACTTTTTTACACCCTTTAACCAAGATTAGGATCTAGGCTAAAGGTGGTTGGCAGGTTTGACCAACAAGATTTTTTGGCACTCTTTGACCGAGATGATAGTTACATCGGCCAAAGTAGGTTGGCAGGTTTGACCAACAAGTTTATTGGATTTTTCAGCCGAGATAAGGATCACGGCTCAAGAAGGTTGGCAGGTTTGACCAACAAAGTTTTTTGGATTCTTCAACCGAGATGCGTACCTCAGCCAAAGCAAGCTGGCACGTTTGACCGACATATTTTTGAATGCTTGGACCGAGATGGTTATCTCAGCCAAAGAAGGTTGGCCGGGTTAGTGTAAAACCGAGTTAAGTCTGCTTGGCTAGACATAGAAAGAACGACTCGCCATACAATTGCGAACTCAAAGGACGTGAATGTTGAAGGGAAAAAGGCAGGGCTGTTCAAAAATTTTGGAGGTACATAACGGTTGTAACAAAAGAACAAGGATAATGGGGGCACGCCACGTATCCTGGGAATAACGTCGTGTTAGATATGCCAAATTAGTGGAAGGACATGTTGAGCTACAAACAAGACTTATTGGGCCCGAACGAGTTGCGAAACCAAACAACTTTTTTAGCTCGGCAGAGTGGGGCGTTCATTAGCTCGGTTGGAGGAAAATAATCCCAATCATACTACGCAGATAGAATTATGGGGCAATTGAGAGGGTAATTTATAACGAAAAATTAGGCCGAGCCACGATCCTTTGATTTCTGTTGTGGGCCGAACTAAAGGGCCGGAGTGTGAACGTCGAGTAGCTCGGTCCCTTTTTATCTGAGTACCAAACTGGGCAAAGACGTTGACCGAGCTACCTAGTACTAGGCCCAAGGGTTGGCCGAGGTGTTTGGTAAGATGGAGAGCCGAACTAGGTGTAGCTCGCTCGATGCTTCTATTCCCTTACTTAGTTGAGCACAGAGCCAAAATAACTTGACCGCAATGTCAGCCGAGGTAAAGGGGTCAGCCGAGGTAAAAGGGGTGGTCATCTCACTTGGCTTGCAGTAATGAGGGTGTTCTAAAGGTAAGCATTATCCTTGGACATGAGACTCCTAGTAGGACTCTGCTAAGGAGAGTTAGAGTCCTACTGGGATTGTGCAAACCATCTCACTTGGTTGGTAGTGAGTAGGGTATGTGATTCCTAGGAGGACTCTTATAGGGAGAGTTGGAATCCTACTAGGATTGTGCCAAGCAGAGTCTATAAAAGCTCATGACCAGACCTATGTACAGGTATCCCAATTCTTACTCTAGAATACGCAGAGGTTTTGTGTCTATTGTCTATTTTGCTAACTTAGGCATCGGAGGGGTTTCCGGCACACACCCGCCGGCTAGCTCACGTTTGTGTTTTCAGGCAGCAAAACGACGACGTTTGGAGGAGTGCAAACTTGATCAACAGGATTATACGAGAAGATTATTTCGTGCTCGTACAATAAGTATAGCTCTATATATATATTTTAGAATGTCTAAGCTGAAATCCAAACTACAAAGCTTCATCAAGCATCAGAGACATAAGAGCAAGTGGGACATTTTTAGCCCAAACAAAGGACCCAACTCCACGCCCTGCCATACGAGTCAGACCATGAGCAATTTTATTGATTCGGATTGAAAGGACATGATTTTGAATAACTATATTTAAAATTCTAAAATTTCTTTTTGTAACTTCCTATATAAAAATATTCAAAATTTTAAAGTACATATGATTTTTGTTTTTAAAAACAAATAAACTTGCAATAAAGAGAGGTGATACAGATATTAAAAACAAACAATACCTTTAATAATTAAAAAAAATAGATTAAAATATTTTTTTTAATAGTGTTGTAATTATATCCGGAACTTCTTTAGGCTAGGCAAAGAAAAACTATTAGGTGTTTTTGAAGTAATACTCTACACCAATTGTTAATTAATACATATCATGATGTCACAAAATATTAAAAGTTAAAAAAATAAATAAAAAAAATAGTGATATGCAAACATAAAATCAATACAAAAATTTATTAATAATGATTTGATTAGATTTTGATCTATCACTTCATAATAAACAGCCCATTGACATGTTTTTTATCATACAAATGACATTATCATGCCATTTTAGGGTGAATAATGTTTTTCCAATAAAAAGAAAAAACCAAGTAAATGTTAGTAGAGAGTAGACGAAGAGAAATGATATACAAAATATGAAATATAAAAACAAAAAATGGTTGGAAGTAAAAAAGGGGGGAAATGGTGTATTTAAAGGATGAAAGAGTATGTTTAAAGAATGTAAGAGACTAAGGCCTTGTTTGGAATGCGAGTATTTTAACCTAAAAGCCAAAAAGTTACTAAAAAAAATCAAAAAGCCTATAACTTATACCAAAAAGTCAAATATTCTATTTTCTCTCTACTTTTTGCACATCTTTTCATAAAAAACCAAAAAGTCATTCCAAAAATACTAATTTTTTTACCTCATATTTTAGTCAAAAAATTACTAAAATAACATGTTCTCAAACGAGGCCTAATATAAACTAACCTCTAATTGTCTCATAAAGATAGAGAAAAAGTAATGAGTTGCATCATTACATGAATGTAACATTTATAGGGTGAGGAGGACGTGAATGGCTTGGAGAAGGTATAATATATGATGACTAAGATTTTTTGGTAGGAGAAAGAATTGATTAAAGAAAGAGTGGAGGATGTGAATGGTAATATATAATAGCTAGGGTTCTTAGGTAGGAGAAAGAATTGGTTAGAGAAAGAGTGGAGGACGTGAATGGCTTGGAAAAAATGTAATGTATGTGTAGACACCCCATTTTTGACTAGCCGTATGACTTGGGCATTCTTCTTCGAATACCCAATGATGAAAACCGAGATGTGCTAATCTTATGAGTTTGTCAACAAGAAAACTGAAGCTTTAAACCCAACCTAGCATTTGTTTTCGCCAAAATACTTTTCAACCGATTGAAAACCTTTTTCAAAGTACGTTTGGTTGCGCAGTTCCAGACATTTCCACAATGTCCTGAGGCTCCCCATTTTGGATTCAAAATGTTGTCCTCTTTCAAATAAACCGAGTAAATGATATAGTGTAAATGAATGGAAACGGTGAAATCCTCTGAAATACTTATTTCTCCTTTCAAATCATGCTAACTTTACCTTATTGATCCAACGATGTATCTTTTATTTGGCTGGACAACAATTCATGGTCGGATGAAAAATACAGTCGGCCAGATACATAATGGTACGACCAACTGAATTGTCCAAGTACAGAGCATTTTGTGGAATTTTGGCTTCCTTTGCAAGTTTTCTACAAATATCTTAGATACTTATGTCCAAAACTCTATAAATAAGGGACAAAAGTTCATTTCAAGAGGTTATAAATTTTGCTCAAGGCCTAGAGGGAAAATTAAGAGCTCCCCTCCCACTTTTCACCTTCAACTTATATTTTCAAAACTTCAATCATCCCAACTTCATTGAAGCTTGATTCTAATCTCCTTGCTGAGGATCTTACATACTTTAAGACACATCTAGAGGACCTTGAGGGTGCCAAGAAAGAGTTTGGGAACCAAAGAGCTTATCCTCTTTAAGAGGTGAAGCCTTTGAACTTTTTATCGTCTTCTTTCTCTTGTTCTTTATTTTTAGCTCTGCTTTTGGTTATATACTTGTTGTAATCATGTAATGAGTCCTCATGGATGTGGTTAGAGGTAGAAAATAGCTACTCACCATTGAATTTATAGTTTTATTTACTTTTTCTTAGTGCGACTCTCTTTTCTTGCTTCCATAGTTAGAATTCATTGTTGTAGCATGTATTGGAACCTTGTGGATGTGGTTGGAGGTAGAAAGTAACCACCCATCCATAAGTTTGATTATGTAGAGTAATTTTATTCATTTTTCACACTTGCTTATCACATATCTCATTATTCTAACATATTAGTCCATATGCTTCAACCCATGCTCAATCTAAATCAGTGAAAGGGGTTGTTTCATAGGGCTATTTGGGATGATCTTTGAGATTTGATGTTGAGAGAGTTGTTTTTCCATTTTGATTGATTTGTTGGAAGTAAAGTAAAAGATTTTAGGTTAGAAGTGTTGAAAACTCCATTCTCAATCATTTGTGAACATGAAAAGGGGTGAAAACATTCTTGTTCCATGAATAAAAGAGGAGTTCTCAATAACCTTTGATGAATCTCTCACCTTAGAGGTAAAGCTTCCACTAAGAAATGATGGGAATTAATCTACTCTCTGAAATTGATAGCATGGATTTGGGTACTAACCTGCCTTTATTCACAAAGAGATTATTGTGGGTTCTTATCTATTTATTAGGCTTGAATTTATTCTTGCTTTAATTCATTTAATTTAATGATTTGTTGTAAAAATCTATTGTATATAGTCATTTGTGCTATTGTTGAGGGTTAAGGCCTATCTACTTATTCTTTAATTGTTTTTCTGTAAAAAGGAGAGGTAGAAGGGATGAACACCTCATAGAAGATGTGTTTTGCTTCTATTCTAGACTTTTTGCAAAAAACAGAGTCTTCCTCGAAGGATATGAATCTTATGATGAAGGCGAATGCAACGGTTCGTATCATGACCGTGTTGTTGATGATAGGCACAGTATTTAGCTGGGTCATATCTTGGTAGAAGAGGATTTGGAAGGGGTTGAGGTTCTAGGAGTTCTAGGTGCCTTTTTCCTCGCAGCATTTTCAAAGCTTGAGACACTCATGTAAAGAGGATTGAACTTTCGGGCTTGGTGCCGAGTTAAAGTGGTTGGTCTTTGACTATTGAGGGAAGTAGTGATAGTGTCTACTTCTAAGCATTTCGCAGCTGTGCTACCATCAGTAGTAGCATTGGAACTGTGAACAACATCCTTCTTTAAAGGCTCATCTTCTTCCATAAAAATCCCTTGCCTGAGGGCATCCTTAATTTGAACCCCAATGTCATGGAGGTTCTTAAAGTTGAATATCATATTCTGCAATGTCTCGGCTTGCCTAACCATATCTTGTTGCAATGAATCCACTGATTGCTGAAAACGGATCAGCAAATCCACTAGATTTATCGGGGGCTGCGCTATGATAGAGGTAGATGCTCGTGTTCTGAACAGAGGTGAGGTGACTGGTGACTGTCGAATCAGTTGAACCGATGAGCCCTAACTGGCCTTTTTTTGCCTTACGTCTGGTAAAGGAAACACTAGTTGCTCTGTTGCACTGAATCTCTGACCTGACAAAGTCTATCAACACAAGTCCAATGTACCCAGGGGATATTGGAGCCTTCTGAAGCTATAGTTTCAGGACTACGTAGCAAAAGAGAAAACAAACATCATCTCAGCCTGATTTCATCAGAACAGATATGAGTAGAGCTGAATGACTGTGCTCTCTACTGAATTCTGCCCCAAAATCAGATACCAAATGTGACAATTTCACTGTAAAGCACATACCAGTTACAGAGGGCCAAAACACCCCTATGATGGGGTAGGGTTTCGCTGTCCTAGTTTCGTCAGGAGCTAGGGTTTCACTACGCACACATGCGGTTTCATACAACCTACATTCGGGTAAGCAACCTGTCCTAGTTTAGAATAGTCTTTAAAGCTTCAGATATGCAACTAGGTCGAATGGTCAAATAGGGTGCCTTGGCAAAATCGAGGTTTGTGTTCCCATCGTGGCAGAGCCCGTAACCCGTCAGCCTTATGGCACGCTTTTCCAAGCAAGCCTCCGGTAAACCGTTCAGGAATAGCAGATGGCAAACACTGTGACTTAAGCACACCAATGCAAATGCAATGCAAAGAAACACACAAGTGTAGACAAAACTACATATCATGATGTTCGACTCAAGTTCTCTAAATCCCCAGCAGAGTCGCCAGAAATTGTAGACCGCCCGAACTTCCTCCGCGCGCCCCCCTTTCAGAGAGGGCGCGGATTTGGGTTCATAGCTCTACAGTTCGGACTCTTGTCAAGGTTCTGAATCTAATCTCACAAAGTGCAATGTAAGACTGATAAATCACCAAAGAGTCCAAATCCGGCAAATCATTTTGAAAAACTGATTTTAATTAAAAAGCGCCAAACATGAACTGCTTTGCCAGATTACAGAGTCGCCACCTAAATATTTTATTTTGGAAAAATTTAGGAAACCTTGACTCGTGCCAAAGGCCACATGTCCGTTATCACCAAAGTTACCTCGGCTCGGAACTTGGGTACCAGAGGGGAAGGTCCTGAAATGAGCACCCCCGCTGGCCCGATCAAAGGATCAGCCTCTACTAAGCTTGATATATTGTTTTATAAACCTCATGTGTTCTTGTTAATTATTAGCTAACATTACTATGTGATGCGCGCAGCATACAAGTATAGACTCAATCGCAAGAGTTGGAACAAAACATTTCATGTTCATTTTTCGGAAATGGTTTGAAATTGCTACCCTCAAGTAGGCTAAAGCGCGGATTTGCCACCCTCAAGTGGGCTTAAAACATGATGATTTGCCACTCCAAGTAGGCTTAAAACTCACATTTTGATGAATTGTTCCAATTCAAGCAATGAAGCTTTCATCCACAGGCATTCATGCAGTTTAGCACTTAAGCAAATAACCTCATGGCAAGCATGCGATCATAGCAGTCACTTACACACATGTAAGGATGCTAAAGCATAAACACTTACAGTGTACTCTGAGCCAAAACAGAAAACTAGTTAGAAATCAATGCATGATCCTAGCTATGCAAGATGCCTAATGCAACACATGCACAATGCAACTAAATAGGCTCGGCTATCTAAGATGGCATATGAATGCAACACTTGATAACATGCTTTGAAACACGTATTCAAGTAAGTATTGAAATACAATGCAGTTTGAATGATGCGTCGAGCCCGGTGCATGCAATACAAATGAATGATGCACGCATGCAAAACATAAGGTATACTAATCAAAATATGCCCTAAACTAACCATCGTAAGCAGATAAGTAAAAGGGAGAAAGACGTGGGGTTGAAAGACATTCACACACACACGCACACTTATTACAAAATTCGCCCTCTCGACGGAGGGTCCGAATGAATTAGCTAAACTAATCTAAGCTAAGCTAACTAACTAATCTAATTTAAGCTAATTAGATTAATTATTACACAACAAAACAAATAACTAGTAAACTACTTACTAATCATTACAACACTTAATTAATTAACAAACTATTAATTAAATTACCAAATTAAGCTATGGTTTTAGTCAAGCCTTTTGACTCAAGTGAAATAAATGATTACACACAAGAATTAAGCTTAGAGAAGTGACTCAAGAGATCATTCCTTGCATGCATGCATAATTCATGGGTTTTGAGTTTAATTCTCACTCAATTCTTACATGCAAGTGCATATGTTTACTATCCCTTGGGAGCTCACCATGATTTTACATGAAAACACTTCATTTTGCATGTTTTGAAAGCAAGGAAGTCATATCATTCATGCATGTTATGTTTCCAAAATTTCAAGTTTTATTTTTGAATGTTTCACTTGCTTTTGGATCTTGATTTTGAGAAATGGCTTTCAAATCATTATGTTACACATGTTTAGACATGTTTTCTCAAGTTTTGGGCCCAAAGGATGCGTTTTGAAGCTTTGAATTTGAGTTTTGGAGCTGGAAGTGCAATATGGAAATTCTAGAATTTGCATTCTTCGCTTGAGCGAAGAATGAGAGCTCCTAGTACTTTTGCGAAGTTTGAGGGTTGGCTCGAACGGCAGAACCTGCACTCGAGTGACCATTCTTATTTTTGATCATCAGCTTGAGTGCAGGAAGTTGTGCTCGAGCGTAAAATGAGAGCTCCTAGAAGTTTTGCAGACTAAGAAAGTCCGCTCGAGCAACCAATGCTCGAGCGAATTACCCTATTTTCAAATTTTGGCTAAGTGTTTCCACTTACATTTTGGCATCCACATTCCATCATAGGCATTCCTAAGTCTTAATTAAGACATAATAATGAGGATAAGGATTAGAAACACACCAAGATAGAAAATAAATAAGCTAAGTGTTTTCCAAGCGTGTGTTTGAATGTATATCCATTATGTGTTTGTGTAGGTCACGTGCTGTAATCCGTCTGATCTATTTGCTCTGTTTGTTCTGTCACTAGAGCTATCTGTGAGTAATAACTCTGTAAAGCTATGTTCAATTTGAAGTATTTTTTGAATGATATGATACGATCTGTTTCTTGAAATGTTATTTTATGATTAAGTAAATGATTGTCCAACTTTCTGACATGTATTCGTGGTATCCGTAGCATTATGTGATATCTGTTATCTGTTACCTGGTACCGGAGGTTCCATTACGGAACTGGTTAAGCATAACCATTATCTGCTCTGTATATGGGTCTTTATGACCGTCTCATGTAATCATGAGCCATCAGTTCTATTAGCGTTAATGGATGTACCACGTATGTTTATCTGTGAACTCTGAATCTGAATATGTAGAAGAATCTGTTTTTGATCTAAATTTTGATTCTAACTCTGATGTGGACATCATTTCTTAAACCCTTTACTCTGTTATTATTTACTGGGCTCCAGCTCACTGTATTATTTATAGATATAGGTAACCAGGAGCATGCCCAGGCCTAAGCTATTGTCTAGAGATTTGTTTTGTCAGCCAGCTACTATGCCTCCCGAGAAGGTTCCCGAGTTTAAGTGTGGCTATGCTTTATGAACAAGTTTTGAGTTTTTGCTTTCTTCTGTTTGTTTGAACAATTTTTGTAAACTTTGTATATAGGGCTAAGTCCCTTTTTGACTGTATCTGTATTGGTGACGTAAGACCAACGTGAATATAACGTCACATATATGTATATAAGTTATATATTTTCCATCCCATGTATGTCTACACAGCTCTATAGACATTATATTATGATATCTGGTTCCGCTAGTCCCTTAACTTTGTTTAATCTGTTCAGAGGCCTTCGGTAATCCCAGGATTACTGGCCAGTTACGATACTAAACCTAGAAGGGCGGGTTTGGGTCGTGACAGATAGGTTTCAACAAATCAGGAAAGAGTTTCTTTTAACTTTTCATTTAAAAAACATAAATCATGGAATAATTAGTATGTTCATAATTATTACATTAATGTGTTAGCCAATAGTATTTTGGATGATGTACTAATAAATCCTAAATTGTGAACTTGTGAACTATTTAGTCCTCAAATATTTCTTATGGATAGAAAGGTCCCATTATGGCTAATTTTATGGTTGAGGGAAATTATAATGCGTGTGTGTATAAAAGATTGATGGCCAAATCTGGTATTTTATACCGTATGAAACTACAAATTTAGGCATCTTTTCCTTATTGTGTTCCATTTTTCGTTTCTTCATGGTCGATTTTGAAGTTACAAAAATGAAAAGATTCTAGGGATGAATGTGACATCGAGAAACATCAGAGTGATTCAAACGTACATGTAAATGGAAACGTTTACATTCCAAAAAAATGTGGGAAGAAAACCCTAGATTTAGAGAACCCTAAAATGGAATACCCATATATGACATTGATTCAAACATCGTGAACACGATTATGGAAACGTGAATGGAAAGGTGACTCTCGATTGTTATACGGCACATCCTATACCTAATTGTAGATGCATTAACGCTGATCGCAGTGCGAACATTTTTGGTACAAGCCATAGCATCGAGGTGTTGAGTTTAGGAACATCGTAACATGACAATGACACATGAAGGTATGTATTGTGTTATATGTCTTGCGTATTCATGTGTAATGTTATAGGATTGATGTTTATGTAGTGCATGTGGTGATTATTGTGGTGATATTCATCTGTATGCCATATCAAAGTAGCATTTTTTTTTTTTTTTTTTATGGTGGAGTTAAGTTGAGTATTATGTTGATGTTCATTTGTATGCATCAAAAATAGTCTTTGACAAAGTGATACATTGATCGTGTGTACATATTGTTATGGAATTTAATTGCCGTGTTGCCATGTTGCCGCGTTGATGTAATGTTATGACATTTGAACACACACGCTTGTTTGTCGATGAAAAAAAGCACATATTTAACGTAATGGTGTAAATGTATTTTCGGTGTTGTTGTCGCGAACCCTTTGGAAGGATGTTTGGGATTGTTTGATATGTTATTAATTGGTGCCATGAAGGCATACAAATGTAACACAAATGTAAGAACCTTTATATGAATAATGTATCTGTCATGCGTGTATATGCGAGTCGCTGATTATTTTGATGATGTGCATAAGTATGTTAAACCAAATTAGGGCTTTTAATTTTATGTTGAAGTTGAGTAGATGTAAACGTGAAATTTAACGTTTGGCAAAATGTTTCATCGATGTTTTTTCCATTTGGTAATGGATTGTAAATGCCCTGTTTGGGTTCGATATTCAAATACACTTGTTTGGGTCTTTGCACCATGAATTCGTCCTTTTACAAAATGAGATAACATTAATATAACACTTATTTGAGAGCCTTGCCTTTATGTGTACGTGTCCTGTGTT
Source organism: Camellia japonica (assembly GCA_030407325.1). Taxonomy (NCBI): domain Eukaryota; kingdom Viridiplantae; phylum Streptophyta; class Magnoliopsida; order Ericales; family Theaceae; genus Camellia; species Camellia japonica. The sequence continues at coordinate 107,138,329 of JAPPVO010000024.1, read as the reverse complement.
GTGCCTACAAATTGTGATGCAAGATACATATTTGTTCCCCTGTTTGTCACAATTGTCAACTCATCACAGTAATGTGGGGTTTGCAACTATGTGATACAAGGTTTGGGAATGTTTGACATTTTGTTTGGATAATCGGAATGTCTTGCAAGTATCGTACGAATTCGGTGTGATTGTTATTTTAACCATGTTACAGATTGTAGGCACATGTACATAAAAAATGTGATTATAATATTTTGTTGTATTTTTTGTCAGATTTTTTAATGTTAAATTGTAGGGGAGTACATTGTGAAATTACATGTTACGCACTCATGACAATTACTTAAACTAGTGTACTCAACTTCCATACTCCTTGATGCAATGATGGCCTAGAGACAATCACCTCGTAAGAGGTCCGACAACATAGCACGTGATTTTGGGGATTCCGATTTCACGTCAACAAAGTTGGCAGTGAAAAGGTAGAGTAAACAATCATTTAAAACTAAGAAGCCGAATGTTCTAATGGTGAAGAAACCAGTAGTCTACCTGGCAAGACTGATGTATCACTCTCTAACATTAATATGGTCATTAAAACCGTGCTTGAGGTTAATTTAGGAGAAGACCATAAACAACATTTGCAGAGAACTCCTTTTTGGCCAATGATTGATGTCATTTACAAACACAATCTAATGCCGAATTCTTTTAAAAAATGCAATGACACAGCATGCCGCATAATACAGACATACAACCGTACAAATGAGAAGTTCTACATTGGTGGGAAAGGCGTGCCACTTAGAAACAACGACATTCACTTCATTTTTTATATCCAATGCGCACAAACCACCGGATTTGGCGCATGGGTTGAGACCCCCGTCCGATTTCATATAGCGACGCTGCAACATCGTGGGACGAGTTCTTGCAAAAAAATAAAAGAGCTTATGGTTGAAGCGCTACAGGCCAGCAGCCATCGTGACGAAGAAGATGTCGCAAAGCTATTGTCTTGGTATATTTATAGTAAATTGTTTTTCACCACCCGAAGAGACAAGTAGGTGGTCGTTTGCTCAAGTTATTGACAAACTAAAGACGATATGATTATATGATTGGACGTTAATCATGTTATTAAACGAGTTCTAAGATAGGCCAAAAAGGGTAATCAGATGTGTCATTGCTTTGCTCGTAAGTTCTTGCAACACATGTCGTATGCCATTACACATTTCATTTTTTCTTTATTTTGTTTTTGAAAAAAATACTCATTTATCTGTGATATCGTACTCATTGGTTTGCAATTGGTATATAGTTTTTTGTTTGTGAACATACCAACATCATCAAACCTAAACGGCGTAACATATTACCAAGGTTCTGCAGATGGAGCATTGCAACGCTAACCACAAAAATAAAAAGGTTGGACTTGACGTGTGAAGGTCCATTTAAGGTGTGATGCTTTATTGAGATTTATTGTTAATGTTTACATACTCATAACTGAGGTCATTGATATATATATTTTTTTGTTTGGTAGGTTAAGTGTGAGAAACTTAGGGGTGCAATTAATGAACATTATAAAATTTCCGTGGCAATGGTTGAGGATAACCTTACGCCGATAAAGGGAAATGTTTTGGACATAGAACCAGTCACAATGTGTGATAGGGAGGCAAATGGGGGTTGTGATGTCAATGGTGTTAAGGCCAGTTTTGACTATTTGAAACCGGACTCACCAGCTGGTGGTCACGTTGAATTAGACACAGAGATGGACACGACAAACACCCACACCGATGGCGTTGAGGGTCCTGCAAAACAGGATGTGAATGTGATTGTTGGGGGTGAAGGGTGGCTAATACTGTTTTCTGACTTGCTGGATTTGTCAAGCACATAAGTGACGGAGAAAAAAATCTTGACAAAATTAGTGATAGTGAAAAGATAAGAAAAGCTTTAAAAAGAATTGCAAAGCTAGAGGACCAATCGAGGTAGAAATCCATACGTGGGCATGAGTTATAAGGGAAAGCCATGACCAAGGAACGCCTACTCGGTGTGCAAGCTACCAATTTGTTTATAGGTTTGACAGTGTCATGAGTATGAAAGACGCTAAAACAACACGTCTAAACGAGGTTGTGATTGACTTGAAAACAATAATTGTCCGATTAGAAGACCAAGTTGACAACTACAAGTGAAGTGACGCAATTGGTTAAGAATGCATCTTCAAGTCGGGGTACATCATCTGACCATGTTGTTGGCACCAACTTTGGAAAGTATCATAGTAGTGGTACTGGCAATATGCACTGTGCAGCTTTCCCAAAAACCACATCCTTTTCCGATGCCAATGACATTGCAAAAAGTGAGCTATTTGGGGATGGTGTGGACGTTGCGAATCAATACGCCAAATTTGAAAGTATCATGAAACCCACAATGGATAAAGTTTCAAATTGAAATGCAGCATCTGATATTGGGACATATCTGGCCATTGGTAATCACAGTCCACACAGTTCAGCCTCCCAGGGAAACGCATCCCACTTTGCTGCCAATAACACTACAAATTGCGTACCCGTAGGTGACGGTAGGGATGTTACAGAGCGGTACGTTGACTTTGTAAGCATCGAGAAACCAACAATGACATCATTTGTGCAGTGTGTGAAGAACAAAACAAGATGAGAGTGGAGATTGAAAGATTACGAGTAACCTGATTTGGTTAGGCGTTCGAAACAACAAAAATATATAGGTAATCCCAAGGCATCCGTTGCTAAAACAGTAATCAACATCAAAGACGATGACGTCCCGTAGAAAACATGGGCAGGTTTTGGAATGACCAACTGACACCTGGTGTAGAAAATGCTGGCTGAAGATGAGCAGAAGCTTTTGGAGGTCGTGTACTGTTTTGACGATAATAGGTAACTTGTTCCTTTTAAACTACTATGAATGTGTTTGTTTAAAAATTTTCAGTACCATTGAATTGTCCTTATGTGCTTTTATTTTGGTGTAGAGTTGTGGTATGGAGCGCGACAGATCACGGTATAAACGTCAATTTCAAAGACATTCAGTCGCTCATGCAAGAGGGTGCCATCTACCGGGAATGTAAGTGACATCTTCAACGATCCTTCACGTCTGCCCTTCATTGCCTTCTAATTACGCACAACATTAATATTAACGCAATGCGTTTTATAGCCTTTCTATGCTCAGAAATATACTAAATGTATGCCAATATGTTATTGATGCATATACTGAAAAGCCATCTAATTTACAGAACGCGTCAGCTACTAGAATTGTAAATTTTAAAAAGTCTTATTTCCACAGCAACGTATGTTCAGTACGTAGTGAGACCCCCTATTACCCCCACACATTCCCCCTATGCGGTTTTATGTAACGTGACAATGATTATGAGTTTTGTTTTTTGTGAATGGTTACAAGACATGATGCGGAATCCTAGCGCGATATCTAAGGATCGATACTTGAATGTACACGTAACGACCACTTTCGAGTACATATACATCTATTTTTCGATATACCACACAAACCACTGGACGATCATGGTTTATGATTCAGACTATGGTACATGGACACACTATAATTTTATTAAACAATGTAGAGGCAGTCAAGATGATCGTTTTACCGAGGCGTTGAAAGTGGTGATTGAAAATTGTTTGTTAGCTTGTGTTATTTACAAATGTATCTAATATCAAACTTGTAGGATACACGCGTACTGTGTTTATATGCTAATCATATCTGATTTGTTTTTCTAATTAGGTGATGTCATTTCCCAAAAAATAATGGGTGGTTGATTACACACAGCGTGTGGAGAATTCAGTGCTAGCGTCTGGTGGATTGACATTCCAAAATGTTGACAATCCATTAAAGGCCTTGGTCGATTGCCCCCAATAACACCTAGACTCATAAGTGATTGTCATTATGTAGTAAACAATGTGTTCCATAAGCGTCGTTGTAGTATTAATGTTGCCTAACTGTCACGACCCAAACTAGCCCCTATAGGTTTAGCGCCATAACCAGCCAGTAATCCGTGATTACCAAAGGCCTGTTTACAATGATGACAATAATATAATATAAAGGGCCTGGCGGAAGCCAATCAATAATAACATACATCGTCCAATGAGCTGTAAGGACCTGAATGGAAATAAATTTTCGTATACATAGTTATATACACAAACACTTATGTCCATAAAACAAATATATACAAGACAAAACACAATGTAGGGAATTAAATCCCATTATCGAAAACAATATTAACAAAAGTCATAAAACACTCATTTCGCTTAACCAGTATCAGAGGGGTGAATTTGAACCACCCAAAAATTCTTGACACATGTTGGTTCGGAACCTCGCGGTAAGGCACAATAGCTGGCTTGACAAAACAAGGGTTCCGGTCGACGCCACTAGCTTTGATCCGATACTCAATCACCTACATATATATAATAAATAGTGAGTTAGAGCCCAGTGAATAACATATGTGTAAAGAGGGTAAGAATGATGTCCTTACGGTCTTTGAAACAATTGATTTCAATCAATATCTTTGTCAATCAATCGTTCAATCATTTGAATCAATCGATCACTTTCAATCATGTTCGTGTTCATATAGGTCATACGTGGTACATCCAGTAGCAACAATACAATACAATAGGTCTTAAAGACCGAACACTCAATTGATGGCCATCATACAATAACAATAGTTCCAAGATTTGGAACTGACAGAGATCTGTGTAACAATAGCGATAACAATATCAATAACAATAGCAATATGCTATGGATGCCACGAATACAGTTCAGAAAATAGGATCATCATTCAATCGATAAAAAGTATCATTTTAGAAAACAATATAATTCATCAATCAGAAAATAAATACGATTGAACATATCTTTACAACAGTGTTACTCACAGTGGGCTCCTTAGTACACGTACTAATGGTTCGGCGTCCGACCTAAACAAATAAAGTCAAGCACAACACAATTACAATTCCACTCTTACAATTCTATTCAATTTGATCATTCGATCTCTATTCATTTTCTCTCATTTGATTCTAATTTTTCATTCAGTTATTCCTATTTATTTTTCTTCCATTCCTTTTAAATATGGATGACTAGTATTAGGAATAAATTAGATTATTAACCTCAATTAAAATATGTTTAAACGTATTAACCAAACTAATTAAATATAAATAATCTAATCATATACAAACCCTTATTAAGTTCACTAATTACACAATCAAACTTAAATTAGGCTCATACACATTAAACTACAATTATTCAGTCATGTTTAAATTACCGAATCAGAAACTCATAAATATGCACATTTTGCAATTTTAACTCTATTTCCAAGCAAATCAAGGCCCAAATAATTAATCTTCACATTTATTTCCATAATCTTAAGCCTAACTCAGTTTCAATTGAATTTAATTAATTCTCAATTAAGGCTTAATTTGGCTATATCTAATTTTACGAACCTAAATCAGATTTTTAATTGAATTCTTATAAGGCTCTAAATATCAAATTAAACCCATTCTTCCATTTTGGAAACTCAATTTCATAAAACATCCATTTTCTTGAACCCAAGCTCTAATTCATGTTTAATCTCTTCTCAAACTCCATGAATCATGTTTGAAAATAAGTTTCGAAAACAATTGTTTTGTTCATGGATTCTTGAAAACATTACATGCATGGAAGGATCATTCAACCTAATAGGTGTTTGAACTAAAATTATGCCATGCATGTATAATTTGAGAGTTAATTCACTCATTCCTCACACATGAAACCATGCATGTAGTAAGTCTCTCATTACATGAACCCACTTCAATTAAGCTTATATTTTCTTTCCTAATCTTAAATTCTTTAACTTATGAGCATAATTCTTCAAATACATGAGATTAGAGAGGAGAATTCTTACCTAAAGTGAGTGAATTGTGAAGAATAAAGTGTAATTGCAAAAGATCTTCAAGCTTCTCCTTCCTTTCTTTTTCTTCTCTTCTTGAGTTCCAAGTGTTCAAAGCTCTCCTATTCTCATTCTCTCTCTACAGGTATAGCTTAAAGGGTTGAAGAAGACCCATTACTTTAATCAACTAATTGGTGAGCAAGACACATGTTATAGATTTGTTGTATTGAATTTTTAAATTTCCTAATTTAATTTACATCGAATTTATTCAAATTAAATTATGTCTCATCATCTCATAATCTTAATTACACTAAATTAAATTATACTAAGGTGGATTAAGCTCTAATTCCTATCCAATTATTTAATTCTAACTTATTAAAATTAGTGAATCAGACAGATTTAATTTTTACAAACAATTTCAGTAAATTGAATCAATTTTCAATTAAATTTTCCAAATGGCTCTAAAAATTCCCATAAGCCCATCCATGTACTCAATTTCAATTTGTGCACCTAATAAGATTGTCGATTTCAGTTTCAAAGTTGTAACCTTGACAGGCAATTTTCTAATTTGGACAGATATGCACAAATTAAATTATTAGGCACTTAGTTCAATTAGAATTAACACATAATTAATTAATTAAAATCACGATTAGCAAGTCTGGGTCGTCACACTAACATTGTTACATGTGTCACATTTACAAATTTGAGTGTGCAATTATGGTCTGTTTGATCATGAGAAAGTATGCCAACAGTGTGGAGATTGAAAGTCCAATGGATGGCTTGTCGCCTAACGTGTTCAGTGAATAATGGTAAAAACATTCATCAATGATCCAAAAAGAAGGCTCCACAACTAGCATTTGCCTTGATTGTAGTTACTGCTGATATAATTTATGTCTTTTTGCCTTGTATGTGTTGAAGATAACATCATTCGATTTGGTTGACATTGATTTTTGATGGCGCATTGATCCCATGTCCCATTGTGCTTCGCACAAGCTTTTAGATTGCAACTTTATGCTTTTGTTTACTAAAACAACATTATGAATTTGGTGATTACAAAATTTGGTATCGTATAACTAATTTGAATTTCTATTCGTAACCTTACCAATTTGTGCCTTTTTTGTGATTTTCCTTGTAGGTGAAATGGATGTTAATTTAAGTTTGTGTACCTTTTTACGTTATTGTAATGGATGTTAACATCAAAAAGTGGTCAAAATCCATTTTGCATAGTACAGAGCGTCGTGTGTTGTTTGTGCTCAACGTAACACCATTCGTCTTGGTTGACATTGTTTCCTAATCTTGCACTGGTCCTTACCCCATTGTGCTTCAACATCTTCTCCTTTTGTGTATTTCATAGCATTATAATTTTGATAATTTTTGTGATGATGTTCATCTATTCATTATACCAAAAATAGTGCTTGTAGTCTTAGATTGGCTTTGAGTTGGTTAGTATGAAATCCATTACCATATAGGCATAACAAATCAAATGTCACACTTGTCAACAATTTTAGGTGATACATACAGATGAACATCTTATGGAAACTTAATGGAACATCAAATGTGAAATTAGAAGAAAAAAAAATCATATTCCACCTAAATAGCATTGCAACAAAAAAATAAAAAATAAAAAAATTGCAGCACATTCATTAACACAAAAATGTAAACCTCCCTAAAAAAAAGAAAAACACAATAGGGAAACAGTTGTGCAGTGTTTGCCCATGCGACGGTGTGAACGAAATTGTTGTTTAATTAGAACTCAAATGTCACAGCACATTTATAAATTGAAAACATAATGTTTTGCGACCTGAGTGAAACGTAAAAGCAGTTTGAGACGGTAAATGTGTTCGTCACGATGCGATAAATCAAAACAAACCCACAATCCAAAAAATCAAATTTAATCATATTATGGTACATCTATATCGGCTTCTTACATGTCTTCCTATTATGATTGTCTAATTTTCCGCAACGATCACAATGAATACGCCGCACTACTTCGCCGTTTGATGGAATCTTCTTCCGTTTGGACCTTCCAGGTGGATGCATCACCATTGGCAACACAATCATGTAATCATCGGGTGTGAACGTCGATTTCTCCACTGTTGAAATGACATATATGATTTCGCTGTACGAAGCTTAAAGCTTATTAATGTGGTAAAACCCCTCAATCAAATTGTATATGTTTCTCTCGCTGTTACAAAATGTGACAACAACATGGGAACACAAGAACCCATTTAGCTATCATTAAAAATAAGAACATGATCGCTTAGCCACGTCAATCAACACTAATGGATGTGAGTGAACCTCATACACATTATCATTAGCTTGACTAACACTTCATGCCTTACTGTTATTGTATGTCTTTACCAAACTATTTTTTTCATTTTCGGGCATATTACATCGGCCCATGTGATGGATTTTACTCTATGCTTTGCCATTTGTTCCATTATTTGACACCTTATCATATCAAACAACCTAGTAATTGGAAGATGACGAGCCTCACGTATCCAATTATTGAAAGGCTCTGTAGCGTTCGACCACATCTCACTGTATTGTTGCCCCATGAAAACATCCGACATGAATGCAAAATGTCAAAAACAATAAGAAAATACCCCACCCGTACCATGCTACTACAAAAGACGGAAAAAAAAAAAAAAAAAAAAAAGAGTACCGTGGACCTTCCATGCCCATTGGACATAGTGTCAACTACCTGAAGTACGTGTTAGCCTAGTGTTTGGTATGCAAGTCTTTCAAAAATTCTTCAATCACCATCAGGTTAGACTCCTTTAATACCTCTAGTTTCTAATTAAAACATGTTACAGTAGGCATGTAAACACATTCTCGTAAGTTGCGCATCAACTCAATTTTGTGCGATGTGTTTACATATTCCATTCAGTCTCTTAAATTCATTTAAAGATGTAACAAACAAAATGCGTGATGTGCTGATGGGAATATAGTTGGCATAGATTGTAGAAGACCAGCGTGACGGTTAGAGACGAACATCAACTTTCGTCCGCTATCAACAACTTCTTTCAGATGCTGTAGAAACCACTCCTAATTAGTAGAATTCTCAGAATCAACAATTGTGAATGCCACCAGAAACAACCCTATGGATATATCATACATGTTGAATTAAAGTACACGAAAGGTGTAATAAAAATGTTAATGCATTTTGTCATGTCTAACAAACCTATGTACAGTACATATATATCAAATAAGGTCACAAGAATAAAATGGAAATTTTAATGTATTTTACAATAGCAAATAAGGATGATACACCCTTACCTTGATTGTCATCTTTAGCAGTAGTTGCAAGCAAATTTCCCTTAAATCTGCCTTTTAAGAACGTCCCATCAAAAAAGAGTAAAAGCCGACAATGATTGAACCCATCTATACACGTACGGAATGATATGAAATACCAAATGAATCTCTCAATTTTTTAATGAAATTCAAGGTTAATATAACTGTTTGGGTTTTTTTCCATCACAGAATCGCTATACCACCTAAGTTGGTAGAATGACATAGCATGATCCCCATACATTTTATCCCTCGCTTTCTTTACCTCTAACCATGCGACCCAGTAATTAATCTCCAATCCATATTCGTTTTTCAAATCAAATACCACGTTCGTAGGGCACGTCAGTGGCTGATCGCGAACATGATCTGCGACAACATTAGATACTAAATCAGACCTCGTACGTAGGTTCTTATAAGTTTGTACAACAGCGCCACACGTGTGCACACTATCGAACCTCTTAATGCATAAAACCCTATTTGATACTAACGCTCTCGCATACTTCGACCATGTACAGGCCATAGACGCTGCAAACTTATATATTGTTGTAGTGCGTACGAAATCATTTTTCACATACTTGAACTGAAATCTACGTTCTATGGCATACTTGCATAGTATTTCTCGGAATTCATTAGCCATCCCTTTGAAACATTGGCCTACATGAGTAATCCCATACACCCATTCAGTAGACAAAAATGTCTTCGATTTGTTAGGGCAATATGTTGGTAACAAATCCATTTACGCGAAATTTCACCCTCCTCCGTGCAATCCACCACCCCACAATTACCACTCGCCCCAATATTCCATGTATGAATAAGGACATCAATATGATTTAGGTCAAATAACTTAGCAAGGTACAACATGTTTTGGATATCATCATCACTATCCACCTTCAACTTCTTGTACCCGGGAACATAAAATAACATACACACTGCCCCTGGGACCAACGTATCGAATTTCCCACATATAGCATTGACTAACTGTGTGAATGTCAACATGTGATGCAACCGAATAACAATATTGGTTTGTCCATAAGTGCATAATAACAAAATAGCATCATTCATTCCTATCACACAAACATATCTAAACTAGTTACAATGTCAATATATATATGAAAATCAAATGAAAAAAATGACATTTGACGTGCCAATCACAACGCCAACTGTGCGTGTGATGTTACAAGTGCTCTGTATGATGTCACCTGAACACACAAACTTCACACCACACAATCAATTTACACACAAAAAAAAAAAAAAAAATCACTAGAACATTAACGACTACCGCACGACACAAAAACAATACCACGCACAAACACATTACAAACGTGAACAACCAACAAACCTAGCATGCACCTATTACAGTGCAACCGGCCAAGGTAACAAAAACAAAAACTGCAACCACAACCAAAAAGGTCATGCTATCGGAAAATAGAACATTATACAATCAACAACCCAACACTCCCTCTCCCAAAATCCAACCAATGTTAAACAATCAAAAACCCTAGTAGACGTTAACATTCCCATTCCTAGCTAAAAATCGAATCAGCTATTTAGGAAAATGAATCACACAAAGTTTATTCATATAAATTCAAATGGAACCAAAATCAACTAAATAAAACTTACCAAAAAAAAAAAGGAAGACTAATTGGTTCGTAAGAAAATTAGCAGGACTGAATGGTTCAACTTTCTCTCATATAGGATTTATGGGTAAATTTTCCTAGCATTTTTTAAACTTATTTTTGAATTTAAAAATTCAAAATTTTTGTTGAAAGTTTTGGAGCTCCCACAAGGCTCTTATAAAAAGTCACTTTGCTATAATATATAGTATAGATAGATATCACTTTCACATGTAAACATCCTCAAAAGCACCTCTAAATAAAACGAATGTATTTGTAAAATTTTCATAATTGATGAAATCAATATATACAAATTCTTATATGAAAATGTATTGCTTTCACCCTTGCGAACCTCTTCTAGACTTGTTTAAAATAAATAAACCTTGTAGATCACTTCTAAAAGTGGTGTATTTATGCGATTTTCATAATTGAGGGAGTCGAAATGTACGAGTTTGTAAACAAATGGAGTAAAGTAATTTAGTAATAGTTGAGACTCTCAGGGTTGGTTTGGGATAGGTTATTTTAATAATTTTTTGGCTAGAATAAGAGAAAAAACTATTTGAGGTGATTTTTTACTTCTTACAAAAAAAAACATGCAAATAGTATAGAGAAAACATAATTTTTGACTTCTTAGTATAATTCTTTGACTTTTTAATTTTTTTAGTGACTTTGACTATTATGGGGAGTTCATGAACCAAGCCTGAGTGCAATTAATCCTAATTTTTTAATACTTAAATGTATTTAACTATACATTTAATAATTTTAAATATAAATATATAAATTTTTTTACCAAAAAATATTAATAAATATGCCAAAAAATATATACATGTTTTTATTTCGGTTATAAAAAAATATTCACAATATATTACTAATTTAAAAAATAAATAAATAAATTGGCAAAGTGACTCATGAGGTTTGGGAGATGAACCAAAACAATTCTCAAAAAATTATATTGTTCTCATAAAAAATCAATCCAAATTCGGCTTCAAAGCTACTTTTAGTATTTAATCTACTGACACTTTCAAACTAACTCATGCTCATAACAAATTGAAAATTTATGATATATTACCAATTATTTTTACTAATTGACCAAGCAATTTTTTAGATCAAATCCAAGATAAGACTAGCACAAGATTGATATTTGGAAAAATTGCATTTCAAAAAAATTACATTTTTATGATGGTGCAACTCTCCTGTGTGCGTGGTGCAAATTCATTCCTATACTTAGTGAAACTCTTCCTGTGTCAGAGTTGCACCAAAAAAGTTTCCAATTTATAATGCAATTATTTTGTGACTAACGTCTCATCTATTTGCAATTTTCACTTGATATTTTAGGGTTACTTGATATTAGATAGTTTTTCCATACACAAAAAATACTTAACTATTAATGTAATAATTTTAAATATAAGTAAATATATATTTGTCCAAATTTACTTTTTTTTCCAATAAATAAGCATAAGCATAAACATCTACATATTCTTTAGTTTACCATAAAAAATACTAACATATATATACCAATTTAAATATAATAAATAAATGCGTTAAATAGTTCATGAGTTGTGCATAGATTAAAACACTATTTTAACGATTAGGTTAGGTCAAGTTGACGTCGAGTTGAATGGATTCTATATCACATTTAGGAAAAATTATCAGGTGTTTTAGGGGTATTACATGTTCTTGTCATTAGCCAATCACCTATTGTGATACTTCCTACTATTCTCCTATTCTCTAACACAAACTCGTGGGGACCCACTCCTTCCACCAATCACAAACTCCTTGGGGCACTACCTAAGGTGGCCATGAGCCTGATGGCCCACCTAACCCACCTAGTTTAACTTGAAATTTTTAGGATTTTAGAAAAATATTTAGCTCATAAGGTTGAATTTGACTAAGATTTTGAGGTCATTTAATTTTTTCATTGGGTTTGGAATAAAAAGTTTTAACCTAGCTGGCTTACCCATTTATAAAATATTAATTTTTATTTTTATATTATTTAATAACAAAATAAACTAAACAAATAATAAAAGAAAAAAGAAAACTACATATATACTTCTTTCTATTTCTTAAATTAAAATATTTGTAATTGATAAAATAAATTTTTAAACACTTTTCAAAAGATCATATTTATTTTACAATTAAATTTTATTAATGTTCCAAATTCAAATGATTATTAAAAATGTCCAAATAATTTAATAGTCTTGAAAAAAAAATTATTAAGTAAATTAATGACTCATATCTATTGGGTTAGGTGGTGGGTTTGAAATTTATATATTATTGTAGAAACGGGTTTGGAATGATTAGATTAGGTCATCTTGGCTTGGGTTTGAGCCAGTGTCCTACCATGGCAGAGATCTGAGTTGAGGCCGAGTAGCAGTCTACTTGTGGCATTTGGCGCTGTACTTTTAAGAAAATAAAGTTAAGCTTTCGCTACTACCTATGTGTTTGGGTAAGATGGTAAATGCTTGATCCTACAATTAATATCAGAGTGAGGTTTCAAGTTCGATTCCCTTGGATGGTATATTGCTTGCAGGCAAGTACTACGGGGGATTGTTGGCCTAGGTTTGGGCCATCATCCTACCGTGGTGGAGGTCTAGGTTGAAACCGAGTTACAGTTGATTTGTGCCGCTTGACGTTGTACTCTTTAAGATAATAAAGTTGTGCTTTCATCACTACCTATTAGTTTTGGTGAGATGGTAAGCACTTGATCCTATAGGTCTAATGTTAGGGATGACACATATTTTTATTATATAGTGTTGATTCAGTCCGAACCCTACATGACTAGATATTTGACCACCCTTGCCACGTGGCCATGTCGCAAGACAATTGAATAACCTCTTCACGTTTAGGGGTTGTTTGGAATGTTCTAAATAAGTGTACTTTTTGACTTTTTGGACTAAAAAGTTGAGAAAAAAAAATATATGGTTGTTTGGGATAACTTTTTGACTTTTTACGAAAAAATGTGTATTAAAAAATTGTATAAATTAGTGTATAGGAGAAGTTTTTTGGCTAGTAGGCAGTAAGGTGGCAGCATTGTGCAGAGTAGTGTATAGGAGATACTTGCCTTCTTTTCGAGCATTGAATTGGATGGTGCTGTTCAGCCCGTGGATGCACACCATGGGTCCCATTTTGCTGATTGAAACCGTTGAATGTGTAGAACTCGTCAAATACTATATGCTTGTAAAAAATCACGTTGATCGGATATCGATAGTTATTTGATCGGATTAGTTTTTTGTCAACCGGTAACTAAAACACCATCCGTTTTTTTTTATACAAAACTGATTTGATTACGTAGTTAGCAATATCCGATCAACATGATTTTTTATAAGCATATAGTACTCGCTGAGTTCTACACATTGAACAGTTAAGATTATCAAAACGGGATCCGTGATGGGCCCCTACAGACTGAACAACATCGTCTTATTTGTGCACCCGCCTATTCTCTTTGTCCAACCAAAGTCAGCTAAAGTATAACTCACGTAAGAAGTGAGTTATACTTTTTTTGTGTAAAATTAATTTTTTTATATTTTTTTTGGTGAATAGTAATAATTTTTAACTTTTTTAGTAATTTTTTGACTTTTTTGAAAGATGCCAAACCAGCCCTTAATGTCTAGCTCAAGTTTGATTTCTTAACCCAACCCTTATCCATTCTTACTTGAAATTTATAAGGAAAACTTAATTTAATGTTTAAGGTCGTGTTTGATGACATAATTCAATACTTAAAATCAATTAAGCCCGTTTGTTAACCATAAATGGTATAACTTTAAAATTTAATTAGCTCTTAAAATGTAAGCTAAAAATTTTATTTTAAAAAAATTAAGTGATTGAAAATTTTCTTAATTTTGTTTGAATTTATAAATACTTATATATAAACATCAACATACACGGTTATAACCTCACAATCATCGCTATGACCGTTGTTGTTGCCGCCGCCTCTACCACCACTATAACCACCATCATTCCTACCACTACCATCCACAATCACCACTATAGCGATTCTGGTTTTAGACCCGATCTATTTGATATTCTGGACTCGGGTTTCATGGTTTTGTATTGTTGTTCTTGTCTCATTTCTCTTTTCCTTCCTTGAGTTTGGCTTTCGGGTTGTATTGGTTGCGTTTGGAACATGTTGGTAGCTTGTGTAACGCCCTCAAAATAAATACATAATCCCATCATCTAACAGTTCTATATACATGATAGATAAATCACATTCCCATACATACCTCAGAGTTAATCTTACAAAAGGGTATTTCATATAAGCTCCAAACTGTTTACAATATAATAAAATGCCTTACGAGCTTACATCTTCCCAAGTACTAACTTGATTACAAAAGAAGAGTACTAACTCTTTTACAAGTAAAGCCCTTGGCTTGCATTTACATGTAATCAACAAAACAAATAACAAAAATAGAGTCTTCAACTCCTAAACCTCCCAAGCTAAGATCTTGGAGGCGGCATGTCACACGTACCTGAAAATGGTGTCCCAAGTGGGGTGAGCCAAAGCCCAGTAGAGATACGCTAAACCAAATATGAGAAATAACTAAAACATTAGCATTTGATAAATGGTTAACACTTGTAAACCAACTCACACCCTTTCCACAGCCCAACAACAATTACATCCATGTTTCATTCCACTTCCCTTTATTTATTCAATTCAATTCAATTCATAGACATGGTTCATTATCTAACCAAACAATTTAAATGAGATTACAACTTATTTTATTAACACTTCAATTATCCACAATTCAAAATGAGACTACAACTCATATTACTAACACTTCAAGTATCCACAATTCAAAATGAGACTACAACTCATATTATTAATGCTTCAATCATCAACGTTATTCAAACGTATATAAGATTTCAGGACTTTCACCCTGGACACTCCGGCCAACTTAATTATCAATGGAGTCCATCCCCTATCTCCTCCCAAACAGTGGAGTGCATCCCCTATCTCCTCTCATACAATGGAGTACATCCCCTATCTCCTCCTAAACAAATATACATATACAATGTATTTAAACACTTTATCATATATAATGATCAATTAAAGCACATATTTGATGTGTTAATCCACCCGTCATATTCAATGACATAATCCCATTGATTAGTTTCAATTTACCTAATCATCATGCAGTTCTACAACAATCATGGCTATCCTCCACCGATAGCCCAAAACAGTTATCTCTAGACAGATAAACAAATCTATCAAATAGATAAATTATTACATTTTCCATGGGTGAGTGATTTATCAATCCAATTACACCATTTAATCACAATTTTCTCCAATTTCATAATCTCCAAATCAATTTCATATTATACCAAATAATTTATTTAATTCCCAATTAGAGAAAAACTTCCCATTTTTCAAACGTCAAGTCCCAAATACTCAATTTAATCAATTATACACAAATGGATCCAATCTCAAGACCTCTCATACACAAAGGAGCCCAAAGACATGAAAACCCCTCTTTTATAATTTCAAATCAAACCCTAACTTTACCCAAAACTTCCAAACACTACCATCTATACAAAATAACCAATATTTATGTCAAAACCCATAGTAAGGAGTAGATTATCCCTACCTCAAATAGAGAGACTCAAAGGAGATGAAGAGAAAACCCAAGATGCTCCAAAACCCAACTTTTTCGGATCAATAAATAGTCCAAGCCAAGCTCCAACTTTCTTACAAAAGGACTAGGGTAGAAAACCTCTAGAACATAGAGTATTTGTAGAGAGAGAGAGGCAGCCGGATCTAGGGTTTGGCGTGAAAAAGGGGATGAAAAAAGTGATTAAAAATACGCTGTTGCGATCTGATATATTCGAGGCTCGCTCGAGCGAAGGATTGGTCGCTTGAGCGACCAGACACAAAAGAACCTCGCTCGAGTGCAGGAAGCATCACTCGAGCGAACAATGTAAAGCTTCAGGTCTGCAACGCAGAAGTACGCTCAAGCGCATGAGTTCTCGTTAGAGCGAAGGAACACAAAACATAGAGCTCACTCGCTCGAGCGACAAAAGCCTCGCTCGAGTAAAGAATACCAACCTTCAGGTCTTACACAGACGCAGACACACGCAGACACACGCTCGAACGCAAGAGTTCTCGCTCGAGCCAAGAGACACATCAAAGAAATCTCGCTCGAGCGCACTCGAGCGCAAGAACCTTCGCTCGAGCAAAGAAGCAAAAACCCAAGGCTCGCTCGAGCGCAAAAGGCCTCGCTCAAGTGAAGATGCTAAATTCTGGACAGCAACCATTTGTTTTAACATCCAACCAACCTGTTCTAAACTTACCCAATACATCCCACAACTCAAATACAAAGAATTAAAGGATGGAAACAAGAATAAGATAACAACAACCACCCACGGAACCGAGTCCGGAATACAATGAATAATTGAGGAAAACCGGGATCGCTATAGCTTGGTTTTCAAACTTTTGCTGCCCAGAATTTTAGGTTGCGTTTGGTAGAGTTTTGTGAATATGATTTGAGAATATGAGTTGTTTTTTGAGTTTGTGAGTTTTGGAATTATGATTTGAGTGTAGAAAATTTGTTTGGTAAATAAGTTTTGAAAAGAGTTTTTGTATTGAGTGATGTGACATAATTTTTATACAAAAACTTACAACTCATAACCAAACACAATCCAAAATTCTATTCAAAACTCATAAAAAAAATTAAAAAAATTGAAAATGTTTTTCATTTAACATGTAAAAATAACAAGTGTAAAAAAAAAAAAAAAAAAAAAAAAAATCAAGAACACTGTTTCGGTCAACCGGCTGGACGTCCGGGGGACATCCGGGTACACTATTTTTCAAATGCGGGTGTGGAAATGTGTTTTGAAAACCGTAAACAAACGCCGCAATCGAACTTGAGTGTAGAATCATGATTTAAAAGCTGTACCAAACACAGCCTTACTTCTCGACTCGAGCGTCACTTCTTGAGCTCGAGCGGGCTTTGTAAACTCTCAGTACTTTTGTAGGCCTGCAAAACTACTGGGAGAATATATTCTATGCTGGAGCGGCGTTTCCTGTGCTCGAGCGGTGGTGTGCTCGAGCGGCCTTTCTTGTGCTTTAGCGATGGTCTTCTGTTTGTAAAACTACTGAGAGTGCGTATTGTCACGACCCAAACCCGGCCCTATGGGTTTAGCACCGTAACTGGCCAGTAATCCGAGATTACCGAAGGCCTGCTGAACAGTAATACAGTTAAACAGAGTACAGGGCCTGGCGGAAGCCAATACAGTAAATAACTAGTGTCCATTGAGCTGTGGAAATCTGTATGCCAAAAACATTTTTCATGCATTCATACAGTTCAACAGTACGGTCCATAAACAGTCTATACAGTCACATACAAACATTCAGTACGGGGACTTAATCCCTCGATAACAATACAGTAAACATTCAGTCTATACAATCCGTTCGGTCAATACAAAACAGTGAGACAGTACAAAAGGGGAAGTACTAAAACACCCCTAAGCCTTAGCATAACAGGCTCGGAACCTCGCAGTGAGGCACACAGGCTGGCTTGACAAAACTGGGGACCAACCCACGCTCCTAGCTCTGGTCTGGCTGCTGAGAACCTACATATATATATAAACAGTGAGCTAAGGCCCAGTGAATAACATAAAGCGTAAAGAGGTTAGAAGGAATGTCCTTACAGTAATGAAAACAGTTCATTTCAATCAGTATTACAGTTGTTCGGTACAATAAACAATCATATGTGGTACATCCATTAGCATAACAGTAACAGTAGGTCAAAAGACCGAGCAGTAATGATGGCCAGTCATTCAGTAAACAGTATGGTTCCACAAGGGACCGACAGAGATCTCTGTAACAGTAACAGTCAGTAACAATAGTGCTAAGGATGCCACAGTACAGTTCAGAAATAAAGGACATACATTCATTCAGTAAATAATTCCAGTTCAGTAAACAGTTCAGTTCAGTATTCAAAAGATAGTCATTTTGAACATATCTTTACACAATTGTTACTCACAGAGATTGGGCTAGTAGCAGCTAGAGCGCGTCCCCGAGAGCCAACCCTAAACAGTTAACAAATAGAACACACACTAAGTTTCACAGTCGGGAAGGGTGATAATTAAATCCCTAAATTTCCTCGGTGTGTTCTACATCTAAATCCTCATTAAGATGTCTTAAACTAGGCCTAAGAATGCCTAGAATGGAATGAGGATGCAAAAATGTGCTTAGAAAACATTTTCAGAAATTCAGTGAAACAGGGTTCCGCTCGAGCGCAGGTTTCCCCGCTCGAGCGGACAAGCAAACAAAGGTCCCCGCTCGAGCTCCAACTTCCCCGCTCGAGCGTGACACACAAACCTCCGCTCGAGCGTACATTTCCCCGCTCGAGCGGTCTGATAAACAATGCAAAGTACTGGATGCATGATTTCTCCGCTCGAGCGCGCATTTCTTCGCTCGAGCGGACTGTAAAACATGTCGAAGAAAGTGCTGGGAGCATGATTTCCACGCTCGCGCGGCACTTCCCCCGCTCGAGCGGACTGCAAAAATCTGGAAAATCCAGGTTTGTGTTCCAAGTTCAAAACTCAACTTTGATGCTCCCAATTCGATCCCCTTGGGCCTACTTTCTGGAAAATCCTTGTAAACACATAGAATATCATGTTTTAAAGCTCAATTTGTAAAATCAAAGCCCAAGGATGTTTCAAACAAACTCAATTTCAAACCCATTTCCATGATCAATACTCCAACATGACATGCATGAATTTCAAACCAATTTAGAGCCTCAAAGCTTGCTCAAGTGAGCTCAAATCTTTGAAAACCAGATAAAATCATGGTCTTAAACATCAACATGAACATGCATGCATCATTTTGCCAAGAAATCAACCCAAACTCTTCAATATGCACATGCATGCAACAATGGAGTTCTAATTCAACATATATGAGCAAAAATCATGTCTTGACTTCTCTATAACCATGATACATGTAAGATGGGACTCAAAGACAGCAAGAAGAAGATGGATTTCCTTACCTAAGTCTTCAATCTCAAGGTTCAAGAGTCCAATTTGACAATCTATGTTACAATCTTCAAGCTCTTCTAGCAATTCTACAAGTTGAACCCAAAGTCTCTCTCAATTCTCTCATTCTCACTCTAATTTCGGTGGAAGCAAGGAAAATGAAGCTGATGAATGTTTAATTCAATGTGTGCAAGGCTCAAATAATAAAAATAACTAAGGCCCACTCAATGGCAATTCTGCAATTACGGTAAACTCTTTAATTAACTCATTTTAATCTAATTTAATCATTCCTAATCAATTTTCAGATAAAAATACCATAAAATCACAAATATTCTACTGATCCCAAAACTCTAAACGGTTCCTAGTTCGGCCGCCGATAAGGCCTTCAATTAGCAGTTTAAACACATAAACACAAACAGATAATTGATAAATCAAACAGATGCAATATGCAATACAACAAATAAACTTATTCAATTTCAGTTTCGATTTCAATCGGTTTATTCAGTACTTCAGTTAATTCAATTATCAGTCATTATCAGTTCGGTTTAGCAGTAGTCAGTACGTAATTCAGTAATTTATCGGTAATCAATACGAGGGTTGTTACAGTCTCCCCTCTTTATAAGGAGTTTAGTCCTCTAAACTCGAGTTACCTTCATTCTGGAAGAAAACAGGATTCAGCGGGAACAAATCAGGATATCGCCTAGCCATGTCATCTTCCTTTTCCCAAGTGGCATACACACCACCATGGTTCTGCCAGTCCACTTTTACTAGCGGGATCTCCTTGTTCCTCAGTTTCTTGATCCGGCGGTTTACAATCTGTATAGGCCGTTCCTCGTAAGTGTAGTCATCACTCAACACGATACGGGTAGGCTCAATCACATGGAAGGGATCCCGGAGATAATCTCTCAACATCGAAATGTGGAAGACGTTATGCATATGTTCCATTTCAGGAGGTAGCGCAACTTGATACGCCACCGGATTGATTTTCTCAATCACCTCATACGGCCCGACATATCTCGGCGCTAACTTGCCTTTGACTCCAAAACGAGTCTGGCCTTTCATTGGTGTCACTTTCACAAAAACGTGATCACCCACTTCATACTCTCTATCCCGTCTTCCAACATCCGCATAACTTTTCTGTCTACTCTGTGCAGTTTTCAGTCTTTGCTGTATCAGTTTGATCTTTTTAGTCGTCTCATATACAATCTCGGGCCCAAGCAAAGGCCTATCCCCAACTTCTGCCCAGCAAATTGGAGATCTACACTTTCTGCCATACAATGCCTCGAAAGGCGCCATACCAATACTCGAATGGTAGCTGTTGTTGTAGGCGAATTCAGCCAACGGCAAATGATTTTCCCAGTTTCCCTGAAAATCAAGGACGCACATTCTCAGTAGATCCTCTAAAGTTTGGATGGTCCTTTCTGACTGTCCATCTGTCTGAGGATGATAGGCGCTACTCAGCCTCAATTCAGTACCCAATGCAGTCTGTAGGCTTTGCCAAAACCTCGATGTAAACTTCGCATCCCTGTCAGAAACAATAGACACAGGCACTCCGTGCAATCTAACAATTTCATCAATATAGATAACAGCCAATTTATCCGCATTATAGATTGTCTTGACAGGTAAGAAGTGGGCAGATTTGGTCAGTCTATCAACAATAACCCAAATAGAATCCATACCTTTCCTGGAGCGAGGTAACCCCACGATAAAATCCATCGTGATATGCTCCCATTTCCACTCTGGTATGGGTAAGGGTTGCAGTAATCCGGCAGGTCGTTGATGTTCAGCTTTGACTTGTTGGCAATGAAGACACTTGGACACAAAGTCGGCAATTTCTTTCTTCATTCCCGGCCACCAGAAATTCTGTTTCAGATCTTGATACATTTTCGTATTCCCTGGATGGATCGAAAACTTCGAATTGTGGCCTTCTTGCAGAACTCTTCTTTTCAATTCAGTGTCGTTCGGTACACACAGTCTATCTTGAAATTTCAGTACATTGTTGTCAAATTTGAACCCCGGTCTTGGTTTAGAATCTTTTTCTTCGATGATTTTCTTCAAGTAATCATCCAGTTGCTGTTTCTCTTTAATTTCTTCAATCAATGCTGGTTGAGCAGTAATGGCAGCTAAGGTTCCACCTTGTTCTTTCAAGACAACTTCAATTTCAGACTTTTCAAGGTCACAAAGCAACTCCTTCTGTCCAGTCAGCAAACAGGCTAAGTTCCCAATCGATTTTCGGCTCAAAGCATCGGCAACGGTATTGGCTTTTCCCGGGTGATACAGAATCTGTAGGTCATAATCTTTGATCAGTTCAAGCCATCTCCGCTGTCTCATATTCAGTTCTTTCTGGGTGAAGAAATACTTCAGGCTCTTGTGGTCGGTGTATACTTCACATGTCGCCCCATACAAATAGTGGCGCCAAATTTTCAATGCAAAAACCACTGCAGCAAGTTCAAGATCATGGGTTGGGTAATTCTTTTCATGCGGTCTCAACTGTCGGGAAGCATAAGCAATAACTCTCCCATTCTGCATTAAAACACATCCCAAACCCTTATGAGAAGCATCACTATATACAGTATAACCATCCGTACCTGAAGGTAAGGTCAGAACCGGTGCAGTCACAAGTCGGGTTTTCAACTCTTGAAACGCTGATTCCCTCTGGTCAGTCCAGTCAAATGATGTCCCCTTCTGTGTCAACTGAGTCAGTGGTAGGCAATTTTGGAGAAATCTTTGACAAATCTTCTGTAATATCCAGCCAATCCCAAAAAGCTTCGGACTTCGGTTACATTCGTTGGTCTAGGCCAGTTCACTACGCTTCAATTTTCTGCGGATCAACAGAAATTCCATCTTTGCTAATAACATGCCCCAAAAACATTACATGATCAAGCCAAAATTCACATTTAGACAGTTTAGCATACAGTTTCTGTTCCCTTAAGGTTTGCAGGGCAAGTCTTAGATGGTGTTCATGTTCTTCAACAGTCTTAGAATAAATCAGTATGTCATCAATAAAGACCACAACGAAATCATCAAGGTATGGTTTAAAAATTCTGTTCATAAGGTCCATAAATGCAGCAGGGGCATTCGTGACTCCGAACGGCATAACTAAAAATTCATAATGGCCATACCTCGTTCTAAAAGCAGTCTTATCAATATCTCCCGGTTTAACCTTCAGTTGATGGTACCCCGATCTAAGATCAATCTTGGAAAACACTTGTGCACCCTGTAACTGGTCAAATAATCATCAATACGCGGTAATGGATATTTATTCTTTACAGTTACCTTGTTCAGTTCGCGGTAATCGATGCACAGTCTCAGTGAGCCATCTTTCTTCTTCACAAACAAAACAGGTGCACCCCACGGTGAAGTACTGGGTCTGATAAACTTTTGTCTAACAGTTCCTGCAATTGCACTTTCAATTCCTTCAGTTCAGTTGGAGCCATTCTGTAAGGAGCTTTAGACATTGGTTGTGTACCCGGAACTACATCAACGGTAAATTCAATCTCCCTGTCAATAAATCCCCTGGTAGATCATTTGGAAACACATCTGGGAATTCTCTGACTATAGGAATACAACTCACATCAGTTTTAACACTATCATCAGTAGACACAGTCAGTACAGAACACAGATATCCTTTACACCCCTTTCTAATCAGTTTAACAGCTTTTACAGAAGAAATCAGATACGGTAGGGGTACTACTCCAATCCCATTAAACACAAATTCCGGTAAGCCCGGTGGACGGAAAACAACTTGCTTGGTCACACAATCTATAGTAGCATGATATTTTTGTAACCAATCCATCCCCAATATTACATCAAAGTGATCAATATTCAATGGCAGTAAATCAATAAACAGATGCATGTCCCCAACAATAATCTCACAAGCAGGATACATATATGCACATGTCATGGATCCCCCAACAGGTGATGATACAGCTAGCAGATAGTTCATGGGTTCTAAGGGTCTATTCAATTTATGCGAAAAAGCATACGATACATACGAATGTGTAGACCCCGAATCAATCAACACATATGCATTTTGAGCACAGATAGAGAGGATACCTGACACGACAGTCTCAGTGTTTTGCACGTCTCCCGGTACTAGGGCAAACACTCTGCCCTGCCTCATAGGCTCTTTCCCGGCAGCTTTGGGGTTAGGCTTCGGTGCTACATTTGATGCTGCTGCTCGGTGTAGCTTTACTACTAACTGGTGGAGCAGAAGGGCATCTTTAATTCTGTGGCCCACCTTGCCACACCTGAAACAAGCTCCAGAAATCTGATAGCAAACCCCTTTGTGCTTGTTGCCACATATGGAGCAGGGTGGAGTAAATCCACTCCCTTGGCTGGGGCTAGTCGTCGACCCCGTATTCTGTTTCTTGGTTGCTGGGTTATGCTTGCCTTTCTTGAATTTGAAACCCTGTCTTTTACCTTGCCACTCAGTTGTTGGTGTTTCAGATTGTTTCACTGCTGCAATATTCGTCTCGGCCATCAACGCCCGGTCGAGAACACCCACAAAAATCGGTAGTTTCAAAACATTTATTCGGTCCTGTATAGCAACACTAAGGCCTCCCTCAAACCTCCTGGCCTTCTTATAATCGGTGTCCACCATGTGTGGTGC
The DNA here is from genome assembly GCA_030407325.1 of Camellia japonica. NCBI lineage: Eukaryota > Viridiplantae > Streptophyta > Magnoliopsida > Ericales > Theaceae > Camellia > Camellia japonica. Next base: position 107,114,001 of record JAPPVO010000024.1, on the reverse strand, counting down.
ATACCTAGCAAGTTCAGTGAATTTCTTCTCATACTCGGCAACAGACATTTTGCCCTGTCTCAGTTGTTCAAACTCCGTTACCTTTCTGTCTCGGATGCACTGGGGAAAATACTTTTCAAAGAAGGACTCCTTGACCTGAGCCCAAATCATAATAGCATTCGCATCGCGGGTCAACATCCACCACCTTCTTGCTTCTTCTTGAAGGGTGAAGGTTGCTAACAGTACTTTGTTGGCTTCGGAACACGGAAACACTTCAAATAATTTCTCTGTTTCAAGTACCCAAGCTTCAGCCTTCAATGGTTCAAGGCCTCCCTGAAAGGATGGCGGTTTCAACTTGCTGAACTTCTGGGTAAGAGCAATAATATCCCCCTCATTTGCATTCACATTTTGCACATTCACATTTTGGTCCGGCTGTACCGGAGGAGGAGGTGGGGGTTGCTGATTCTGTTGTTGATCTAGTCTTTCAATTATCAGTCCCATCATTAGTTCAAGTCTGGCCATTCTAGCCTCAGATGATTCAGGTTCATTAGCAGCATTTGCATTATCCATTTTTCTATAAACAGTTATAACAGTTTCAATCATAGGCAGTTATAACAGTTATCATTATAAGCGGTTTAACATTTTAACACTTAATCAGTCAGTCATAAGCACACACTTTTCAAATTCGTGAGATGCCCTAATTACTTTTCTAGGACACCCTATAGCTCATTTGGACACGTGTGTGCGGTATAACTCGTGGTTAAGTATCGCTCTGATACCACTCTGTCACGACCCAAACCCGGCCCTATGGGTTTAGCACCGTAACTGGCCAGTAATCCGAGATTACCGAAGGCCTGCTGAACAGTAATACAGTTAAACAGAGTACAGGGCCTGGCGGAAGCCAATACAGTAAATAACTAGTGTCCATTGAGCTGTGGAAATCTGTATGCCAAAAACATTTTTCATGCATTCATACAGTTCAACAGTACGGTCCATAAACAGTCTATACAGTCACATACAAACATTCAGTACGGGGACTTAATCCCTCGATAACAGTACAGTAAACATTCAGTCTATACAATCCGTTCGGTCAATACAAAACAGTGAGACAGTACAAAAAGGGGAAGTACTAAAACACCCCTAAGCCTTAGCATAACAGGCTCGGAACCTCGCAGTGAGGCACACAGGCTGGCTTGACAAAACTGGGGACCAACCCACGCTCCTAGCTCTGGTCTGGCTGCTGAGAACCTACATATATATATAAACAGTGAGCTAAAGCCCAGTGAATAACATAAAGCGTAAAGAGGTTAGAAGGAATGTCCTTACAGTAATGAAAACAGTTCATTTCAATCAGTATTACAGTTGTTCGGTACAATAAACAATCATATGTGGTACATCCATTAGCATAACAGTAACAGTAGGTCAAAAGACCGAGCAGTAATGATGGCCAGTCATTCAGTAAACAGTATGGTTCCACAAGGGGACCGACAGAGATCTCTGTAACAGTAACAGTCAGTAACAGTAGTGCTAAGGATGCCACAGTACAGTTCAGAAATAAAGGACATACATTCATTCAGTAAATAATTCCAGTTCAGTAAACAGTTCGGTTCAGTATTCAAAAGATAGTCATTTTGAACATATCTTTACACAATTGTTACTCACAGAGATTGGGCTAGTAGCAGCTAGAGCGCGTCCCCGAGAGCCAACCCTAAACAGTTAACAAATAGAACACACACTAAGTTTCACAGTCGGGAAGGGTGATAATTAAATCCCTAAATTTCCTCGATGTGTTCTACATCTAAATCCTCATTAAGATGTCTTAAACTAGGCCTAAGAATGCCTAGAATGGAATGAGGATGCAAAGATGTGCTTAGAAAACATTTTCAGAAATTCAGTGAAACAGGGTTCCGCTCGAGCGCAGGTTTCCCCGCTCGAGCGGACAAGCAAACAAAGGTCCCCGCTCGAGCTCCAACTTCCCCGCTCGAGCGTGACACACAAACCTCCGCTCGAGCGTACATTTCCCCGCTCGAGCGGTCTGATAAACAATGCAAAGTACTGGATGCATGATTTCTCCGCTCGAGCGCGCATTTCTCCGCTCGAGCGGACTGTAAAACATGTCGAAGAAAGTGCTGGGAGCATGATTTCCACGCTCGAGCGGCACTTCCCCCGCTCGAGCGGACTGCAAAAATCTGGAAAATCCAAGTTTGTGTTCCAAGTTCAAAACTCAACTTTGATGCTCCCAATTCGATCCCCTTGGGCCTACTTTCTGGAAAATCCTTGTAAACACATAGAATATCATGTTTTAAAGCTCAATTTGTAAAATCAAAGCCCAAGGATGTTTCAAACAAACTCAATTTCAAACCCATTTCCATGATCAATACTCCAACATGACATGCATGAATTTCAAACCAATTTAGAGCCTCAAAGCTTGCTCAAGTGAGCTCAAATCTTTGAAAACCAGATAAAATCATGGTCTTAAACATCAACATGAACATGCATGCATCATTTTGCCAAGAAATCAACCCAAACTCTTCAATATGCACATGCATGCAACAATGGAGTTCTAATTCAACATATATGAGCAAAAATCATGTCTTGACTTCTCTATAACCATGATACATGTAAGATGGGACTCAAAGACAGCAAGAAGAAGATGGATTTCCTTACCTAAGTCTTCAATCTCAAGGTTCAAGAGTCCAATTTGACAATCTATGTTACAATCTTCAAGCTCTTCTAGCAATTCTACAAGTTGAACCCAAAGTCTCTCTCAATTCTCTCCTTCTCACTCTAATTTCGGTGGAAGCAAGGAAAATGAAGCTGATGAATGTTTAATTCAATGTGTGCAAGGCTCAAATAATAAAAATAACTAAGGCCCACTCAATGGCAATTCCGCAATTACGGTAAACTCTTTAATTAACTCATTTTAATCTAATTTAATCATTCCTAATCAATTTTCAGATAAAAATACCATAAAATCACAAATATTCTACTGATCCCAAAACTCTAAACGGTTCCTAGTTCGGCCACCGATAAGGCCTTCAATTAGCAGTTTAAACACATAAACACAAACAGATAATCGATAAATCAAACAGATGCAATATGCAATACAACAAATAAACTTATTCAATTTCAGTTTCGATTTCAATCGGTTTATTCAGTACTTCAGTTAATTCAATTATCAGTCATTATCAGTTCGGTTTAGCAGTAGTCAGTACGTAATTCAGTAATTTATCGGTAATCAATACGAGGGTTGTTACACGTATTTTACGCTCGAGCGTCACTTCCTGTGCTCAAGCGGTGATGTCCTTTTTCATTGTGTCTCAGCGCTCGAGCGTCACTTCTTACGCTCAAGCGGTAATCATTTATGTGTCTGGACGCTCGAGTGTCACTTCTTGCGCTCGAGCAGACTGTGCATATATCAGTTCGTGATCATACAATTTCTCTTCACTTTTCCATCTCTCTCTTTTTCTAAAACATTTCAAAACCCTAGATCTAGAGCTTCTCTCCCTAAAACTCCCTTTCTCTCTTTACATTTTCACCCAGATTTAGTGGTTTCTCCACTCTACTCCCTTTGTTAAAAGGTAGAGCTCACATAGAGCTTCATTTTCATCTGATCAAAGTTGAGTTTCAGCATTGTTGAAGTTCATTCACTCTCTCAATCATCTTCTAGATTTGAGGTAGGGATTCTCTGTATTTTTTTATGATTTTTAATTTAGCTATTTGTTTTTCATAAGTAATATTGTGATTTGGAGAATTTTAAACAAACTTAGGGTTTTGGTTTAAAATTCAAAAGAGGGATTTTTAAATGGTTGTATGGAAAATGGTTGGGGAAGCGTAAATGAGGTTAAGTTCTGAGAAAATTGTTAATTTTGGTACTTGGAATGAAATTTGGAGGAAAAAGGGTTTTTATCCTAAATGTCTCAATATTTATTTTGTATAAATAAATGAAATTAATGTTGGGAATGTGAAATTTGATGGATATTGATATGGATTGTGGAGTTGGATATGTATTGTCGCTCACATCTTGAATTTTGGAAAGTTTATCTATATTGGAGATTTTATATCTCTTTAGAAATATCTGTTTTTAGCTATCGGTGGAGGATAGCTATGATTGTTATAGAAATTTATTGAGGATTAGGTAAATTGAAACTAATTTCTTATCCATGCGCATTGAACATTGTTGCTTATTTAATACATTGCAAATGTATATAATTCTAATATAACGAGGTAAATATTGGAAAGATGTGTGTATTATCAAATTAAGTTGGCCTGTGTGTCTAGGGTGAAAGTCCCGAAAAACGCACGTATGCATGGGTGCATGTTCCCGCGGACAAAATATCCATAAAATGGCAAAGTAGCATTTGCATAGGCTACGTTTACATAGGTGTCATTTGACTGTTTCCCGCGGATGAAATATTCGCGAAAAGTTGTATCAGTTGAGAATCTCCATTGCTTTATATTGTAAAGAATACGAATTGAGAATCGTAATATAAATTGACCACGACATGATTTTAAGAAATGTAAACCGTTTTGTTATAAGCATTACATATGCATTTCACCCTTATATCTTTGTTAAGATTTATTTATTGTGTTAGATTATTTCTATTGGGTTTTGGCTTACCCTATGTGGGAAAAATATTTCAGGTGCTAATGATATACCTTCGCTAAGGCACTAGCTTGGGAGGATCTGGAGCAAGAGCTTCTTCTATTGTGTTTATTTTGTATAGCCAAGGGCTTTAAATATATTGGACTTAAAGTCTACTTTTATTGTAACCAAGCCTCATCTTGGAAATATGTAAGCCCTCAAGGCATTTTTTCTGTTTATCTTCCTTTCTCTCTTTTAACTTGCAACATATGTTATAGATTCAGGACTAGGCTTTATGAATGTATAATGCATATGTTTCTCTTTTGTATATCATATTGGATTTAATAGAAGATACCCTTATTATTGTTGTTGTCACATATTCAATATTATGGATGGATTATTGTAATTATTTTGGGCGTTACAACCACTTTTATCCCTAGTGTCATTGTTACATACACACCATCATCATTTCACTACTACTACCATAGTCGCCACTGTTATTATCATAACAACTATAACTCTTCACCTTTACAATCATTGCCACCATTGCCATAATTATCTCCGCTACCACCACCAACAGTTTAGCACTTAAATTTGTATCAAACAAATTTTAAACTTAAAAAATTTAGCATTCATTTTTTCAAATTTTAATTTTTAATTTTCAATTTTATTAAACACCATTTGAGTAGACAAAATATTAAACTTTACAAACTAAACAAACAATAATTAGTAAATTGACAATGTGATTTGTTATATAATTGGAGAAACATTGACATATGATAAACTACAATTGGAAAACTTATATTGCATAGAATGTAATTTTATTTTATCATAAATACAATTTTTGTAATTTATTTATTTATTTTCTTTATTTCTACCAATTAAGCTATAAAATCTATTTCTTATTGACACCTTAAAATATACAATTAATGACAGGAAAAAAAATTTTCAATAAAAATATTTAAAATTTATTAGATTTAAAATTATTATTTTTACTTAAATATATATATATATATATATATATATTTCAGTATTTACCCACAATAGATTCAATCAGTGTATTTTCTTAAACCTTCAAGGGGGTGAGTGTAATATACCAGAACGCTGTATATAGTGAAAAATAGCAAATTATCAGAAAATGTTGTTAGGGTTTAAGAGTGTAGGGGTTGGAACTACTTGGGGTTTTGATCTTACATGATTTCCTGTAACTTCTAGGGTTTCACTTTCTCTCTCACCAAATTCCTCTCTCATTTCCACTATTAGGAGTTACTGTTTCATCTCTGAGACTCCAACATCACCATGTGGGCGCTTCGCCGTGCCGCTAATCCTCTCAGGTAACACTCTCTTTTCTGGTTTCTGTTTATAACTTCGTTAATTATCGAATTTTTCTTTTCTGGGTTTTTTTTTTTTTTTAAAATTTTTTTTTATAGTAGCGATAAATTATTTCTGTTGGCTGAGAAAGTGGGGGAAAAGAAAAGAAAAGAAAAAGATAGTGTAAATTTTGAGTCTTCTGGCTAGTTTTATGTGGAATGCAAAAACTTGGACTCTAATAAGGCAAATAGTTCAAGTGTTGAAGTTTTAGTTGTCTTATATTGCTATTTCTAAGCAACCAAAAAAAAAAAAAAATTTAGGTGCTCATTAATTTAAAGTGTTTATCTGCATTGGCTTCTCTTCTTATTTTAAGTTAATTCACTTCCCTACCCATTTGTTGCGCTTTTGTCCTCAGTTTTACAATCTTCTTTTATTTATTTTTTTGTTTATTTCAGTTAATATTCGAACATGGTATGGAACATATGCATTTTCTTTACAAAAAAGGTTGCAGGAGTGAAACCAAGTAGTGAAACCAACATGGGTATGGAACATATGCATTTTCTTTACAAAAAAGGTTGCAGGAGTGAAACCAAGTAGGGTATTAGCTCTTGTTGTTGACTGTTCTTCTGCAAACAGCAATGTGCTGTACATCTCTTGGTTACGAACTTGGTAATCATAACCAGCATCTACCAGGGGAAAACAGAGCCTTATTCAATCTAGAGGTTGGTTAGGGAGGAAATAGAGTACAAAGAATGCATTGCAACATTTCTGAGAAAGGGAGTTCCTCCAATTTTTTAGTACCTACCCACATACAAACAAGAGAGTAAAACAATTTTGATTACTTGCACTGTTGTCAAATCGCGAATTGAATCATGAATTTTTTTGCCAAAATAATATATAATTTCTAATATGTATATACATATAAAAATGCACACTTAGCGCATGTTTGGTTTGTCTCTCAAAGCATGTTTTTGGAGAAAAAATTCCAAAAACATGTTTGGTTGAAAATATTAAAAAAAAAAAAAATCCAAAATCACTTTTCTCTCTACTACACATCAATCAATCACTTTTTCTCTCCTCTCTTCTTCTCAATCACTTTTTTTCTCACACTCATCTATTCAACTGCAAAAAAATATCAAATCATCCAAGACTCCAAAACTATTTTCAAAATATACAACCAAATAAATTTTCAAATTTTTTAAACTTTCTCCAGAAAATTATTTTTGAAATAATATCTCAAAATACAAACCAAACAAGGCCTTAGTGTTTAAAATGAAACAAATGTCAATATAATTAGATTGTATATATGTATATGTATATGTATATATATATATATTAATCATGTATATCAATATAACTTATTGATCTCTTATATATCTTGATAGTTTGGTGAAAATGACATTGTATCATGCATTACGTAAACAAAAACAAAAATAGAGTTGAATCACATTGAATTGAATTGCACAATTCACTCAATTTCTGATTCAATGGCACGATTTAAATTGGTTTTTGTTGAAACTCATATCAAATGATGATTTGTGTGATTCTAACAACCACTCTTCTTTGTTGCATGTTTGTTACTTATGGTTATACACATGGTGATGGAACTGGTTTTGTGTCTTTTTTTTTTTTTTTGGAGAGGGGGGGGGGGGGGGGTAACCAAAAAATAAAGATATTACACAAGGGAAACAACATACCTAGCCTAAAATATAGATCTCTTACAGCCTGAGAGTCTAGGCGAACCAAACACACCCTAAGTCATACACAAAAAAAAGGGCACGAAATAGAACAGTAACGCATAACCCAAAGAGAATATAGTACGGGGAGAATAAGACAATCAACAAAGCTCAACCCAAACATGCCAAAAAAAAAAAAAAAAAAAAAAATGCCAACATCTCAAAAGGAGACAGTTGGTGAAAGCACCAGACGTCAGCTACAAGTATCCACAACCATTATGATTCTCACACTACTTAACATGACAGCACCTACGGCAGTGAAAGCCATCATTATGACTCCCACACTGTGCAAGAAATGGTAGTGCTCCAACAATATAAATATAGCTCTATCCGGCCTTCACAAGTGGTTGAAAATCCCTCCGAAATGCATAAATACCCATAGCCACACTTCATCAGTAATATTATTTATTATGATGGTTATTATCTTCAACGTGATCCTAAATTACTGTATTTTTTAGAAGGAATAATAAAATTGTAATTTTTTTGATGCTATTGTAACTTGTAGGCTGGTGGCAATAGTCCAAGCCACCATCTAATGGTTATTTGAGTCTCAAACTACTTTGTGACGTCCTTAGAAAATTTAGACATTTGTCTCTTGCTGTATTTTCTGTATTTGCATCAGTATTTGTAGCTATAAGTATATTTTGTGCTGTCAGGGGGATTCTTCTTCCCAACCGGTTTATGGCTACCATAATCAGGATTATTGTTTTAGCACTCTGGTCTGCTTTTTCATATTCGCTTTTCTAAATCTCTGAATTTCTGACTCTTTTTTTATTGGTATTCAGGAATCGAGGATTCAGCATCAAAACTTCTCGAGCTTCTTGTGTTAAATCAAAAGTAACAAGTTGTTATTTAGATGACAAAGCTAGTAATGGTGATTCTTGCCTTGTAATATCTGATGGATGCATGTCTTTGAAGAGATTTTACAGCTCAGCACATGGTTCTCCAAAATTTCTTATGGGTACGTGCAATTTTTCCTCTCAGGCGGACACAAAAAGCAGTGCACAAGAAGAAGATGATCTGGAGGATGGGTTTTCTGAGCTTGAAACTCCAGCTAGTGCTGACATGGTACAAGACAGCAACATGGACGGAGAAAATGAAGATGAATTGATTTCTGAACCAGAGCTCTCTGAAGAAGAAGATGATGATGATGATGGTGTGGAAGAACCTCAAAATGAGCTAGAATTATCTGATACTGAGGCAGATGTAACTGAGAAAAGATCTCCACCAAAGAGAGCTTTTTCAACATTGTTCCAGGCTATCGTGGATGCTCCTGGTTTGTCTGTTCAAAGTACTTTGGATAAATACGTTGAGGAGGGAAATGACTTGAGTCGGTCAGAGATATCCTTGGCCATGCTAAACCTTCGGAAGCGTCGGATGTATGTGAGGGCATTGCAGGTGATTTGATTCGAATTTTTTCCCCTTGCATAAGATTAAGTTGGCTTGTATGGCATGTATTTTCTTCTTTAATCATTACTTTTAAATTTTGTAGTCTGTATTCTGGTTTCAATAAGTAGGTATATGAATTTGTTAGTCAGCTTTTGCATTGATTTATTTATTATCTTTGTTTTCTAAAATATATGGGGCTCTAAATCATGATAACGTTGTTGGGAAAATATCTTAAAAGAATACACTTGCAAAAGTTTTCTGTCTTGAAAACTATTGTTACGTTGTAGCTCTTAATCATGATAACAATGTTGGGAAAACTCTTGAAAGTATAAAGACCCTTACAAAGTTGGGTTATTTGGCCAAAACCCCCTTGTTAGTGAAAAGGACAGCCTCAACTATTTTACTTTGTAAACCCCCTCAAGAAGTAGTGTTTCCTTCCTCAAGGACAAAAAAATTTGTTTCCATTTTTTCATGCCTGATCTTGCCCTTTGATATATACGGTATAGATTTGAATCAAATCTTTCAACGCGCTCTTTTCTTCATCGATCATATTCCATATAGTTTGTAGTCCCAACAGATTTGATCATCAACCTTACAATTCTTCTAAATCTGAAAAAAAAAAAATTCAATTTTGATTTTGATGAAGAGTACACAATTATTGAAGCTTTTTGAAATGAGATTGAAGATTGAAGAATGTATATTTCGTTTACTGTGATTGTTTTTTTTATTGAATTTGATTAAATGATAGTATTTTTGTTGCCATTAGATTAATTTTACTTTGATTTGCTTGCGTAATATACGTCAAGTGTTTTATTTTTGTTGATGCTCTGTTTAAGAGCGAATAAAATTTTACTTTGGTTTGCTATAGTAATATGTTATCTGTCTATTATTTGCTGATGCTTTATTTAAATTAACAGTAAAATTTTACTTTGTTAAAGTTATTGGCCATGTTTAGTTTGTATTTGTGAAACAATTTTGAAAATTTTTTTTCTAGAAAGAGTTTAAAAAATTTGAAAATTTGTTTGGTTGTATGTTTTGAGAATAGTTTTGGAGTTTGGGATGATTTATTTATTTATTTTTTTGTAGTTGAATAGAAGGGTGTGAGAGAAAAAGTGATTGATTGATGTGTAGGATGTGAGAGAAAGAGAGAGAAGAGAGAAAAAAATGATTGATTGATGTGTAGTAGAGAAAAAAGTAATTTTGAAATTTTTTTTTTCAAAAAATATTAACTAAACAAATTTTTGAGATTTTTCCTCAAAAATTGTATCTGTAGATACAAACCAAACTAGGCCATTATTTCATTTTACTATGTTAAAGTTATGTTTTTGTAATTTTTTATTAACAATTATAGTGACTATGATGCTTAGTGATGATGATGGTATTTCACTATTTAAATAATAAAATTTTACAATAAAATTTATTATGAATCAGTGTCAAATTTAACTGTGAGATAGAAGCAAAATTTTATGGTTGATGTTAATTTTGATGGTAAAAATTTTACTATTTTTTGTTAGAGAATTTCATAGCCAATATGGATCTTGTTTGATAGATCTTGATGAGAGGATTATAAAAATACTAATTTTATTTAAAAACAACATGTAGATCAACAAAGTTATATTATTTTAAAGTTTAAAATATTAAATTAGTCATTAAGGATATTTTGGTAATAGTAGTGTGTGTTGGACTTTTAAAGGAATTTTTTTTGTGATTGTCCTTAATGTATGAAAGTATGAGGAGGTTTTGACCAAATTCTCTCAAAAAGTTATTTATCTACAAAACCACCTATAAAATTCTCCTAAACTATTTATTTTTATAAATATATTTGACCAGAATTCTAAGGGTTGGTTTGGGATGTTCTAAAAAAGTGCACTTTTTGACTTATTGGTTTATATGGGTTGGGTTTGGGTTGGGTTTGATATGATGTGTTAGAGAGGTGATGTGATTTAAATAAGATGATATGACTTAAATAGGATAGTGACTTTTTGACTTTTTGTATTATTTAGGTTATGCCAAACTTGGCAAGTTTTACTGCCATGCTAAAGCTAACACTCCTGAGGGAAAGACTACCATGTGCACTCCAAAAAGGGTGTATATGGTATGCACCTTAGCACAAAAATATAATTTTTGTCACAAAAAGCATAATTTTACCATTCATAAATTTAGGGGTGCATATCATAATTTCGTCATTCATAACTTTTACCACAAAAATCATAACTACCATCACAAAAAATCGTAACTTTCATCACAAAGATCGAAACTTTTTTTTATGGTGTGCACCTTTTTAGGGGTGCACATTGTAGCATGTCCCTTCTTTTTCTTTGTTGGAGTCGATAAATGTTGTAAAAAATTTCTTCTTGATTGGGACAAAAATGGCAGTTTTGGAAGCTTGAGTTTGAATGTTATTTTCTCATCTCAGCCACTTATCATGCAGTGTGTTTTTCCATGGCAATCTCCTTATATAATCATGCAACATGATCTCCTTAGTAAGATGGAAAATATGGTGGTTGTACATCTACATCTGTCTTGTTCAGTCCATTAGTTGTACCCTCTTTAGCTTTTGTTAACAATTCAATCTTATTTGTCTTCTCTTTTTGTTTTCAATTTTTTTGTTTTGTTTTGTTTATTTATTTAATTTCGTTTGTTTCGTTGTCAATAATCTTTCCTCAGATCCTTTTGGGCTTCAATCTAGCTCAGTTTTATCATGCATGTTTAATCATCTTCAGCTTTCTTTTTCTTTTTTTTTTCTTCTTTTTTTTTTCCCCTTTTTAAAATTGTTGTATAGTTGAACCCCCCATAACTTGATGATAAATTGAATTCTATTCTAGATTGCATAAATCTTCTGCTTTTTGTTATTGTGTTAACACCCTCATTGTTGACAACAAATTTTACTGTGCTAATTAGTCTGATAATTCCTCCATTTTCTCTGGTGTGAGATGACTGCCCTAATAACTTTGGCTGATTAATCTGTTTATTCACCATATGTTTTGGTGACAGAACTGGCCTACGATTTTTTTTTTTTTTTTTTTTTTTTTGGGGGGGGGGGTGGGGGGTAAGTTAAAGTTTTATTCCAAAACAAAGCAACTAATACAACTCAAGGAAAAAAATTACAAATCCAACACTCAAGATTACAGAAGCACAGCCCTTCTAAAAATGCGATCAGAAATCCCCCAAGAAGCTAAAAGATGCCTATTATCTAAGCTATCCACAACATTCTCCCAAGAACTAACCTTGCATCTAATACTGCTAGAACTTTGTCACAATCCAATGAGTGCCCTCTGAAAATTCTGGAATTCCTCTCTTGCCAGATGTGATACACTGCAGCTGCAATGGCTAATTTTAGCATATTAGTTTTTAAGCAGTCTCTTCCTTGGCTTATGGTAGCTCCCTCAAGTTCCTGAACCAAGTCACGAGGGGTTCGGAATATCTGAAGGAGACTCAAGAGCTTACCCATGATTACAGCAGAGAAGGCACAACCAAAAAAGAGTTGATTATGATTTCAACATAGAGATTACATAGAACACAAACCAGGTTGGCAGAAACTCCCCATTTATGAGTTCTGTCAGGGGTTGATAACTGTTCCATACCACCAAGCCATACCACAAAGGCCCCTTTAGGAACATATCCAGGAAACCGCACAGCCTTATGCTGAGGAAGAATCTGATGGCAAGTTCTGATGGCATTCCAAGCAGAGTTCACAGTGAAGTGACCATTAGCATTTGCTACCCACAAATTCATCTTGACTATTAGAAGCAGGATTCAAAACATGAGGAATTAGATCAATAATCTGCTGCAAGACACTAGATTGTCTGTTAGGCCACCTCCATGCCCCATTTTGGAAAACAGAAGCCACTTTACAATGTAAGCTCCTAATCAAGTTCAGGCCAATACGAACACCATATCTAGGAAACAAAGGGCCATTGGGATGCCAATTATCAAGCCATAGAAAAGTATTTTCACCATTCCCAATCTTCTTTTTAATGAGAGAAACAACAATAGTCCTGTGCTTGAAAATTTTCTTCATAGTCCAAGACATCATTTGGACAACTCATGTACCAAAAACAATGGCTTTTAATCACATATGTATGAATCCATTTAACGCAAAGGATATCAGCTTTCATACTTGAAGCCCAAATATTTTTTAGGATAGCTGCTTTGTTCCAATCAATAAGACATTTAAACCCCAAACCACCTCCCCTTTGAGGAGCAAAAATATGCTGCAAACTAATCTTAGCATGGCCTTTTAGCTCTGAACCAGTCCATAAGAAATTCCTCATGATAGGAAGAATAAAAATTGAGGACCAATAGACTTGGATACTGAACAAAACAAATTGAATTAATTGAATGGTTGAACCCTGCCCCCATATGAGAGTAACTTTGTAGACCAATGCTTGATTCTAGCTAAAATCCTGTCAATTAACTGGCAACAATCCTCAGTTTTAAGTTGAGAAGATATAAGGGGAACACCTAGGTATTTGACAGGAAACCTCCCCACTGGAATAGGTAAGAGAGAGAGAGAGAAGGTATTATCATCAACTCCACATAGAAAGATAGAGCTTTTACCCAGATTAGGCTGCAGCCCAGAAAGGTTATGAAAATTCTGCAAGGTCTCTTTAATGATATGAAAGGATCTGCTATCAACTCCACAAAAGTTGAGGATCACTTCAGAATAAAATTTGATTCTATAGCTTGATCGTCCAATTATTTGTTAGCCTTTATTAGTTGGTATTCTCAATTACTCCACAAAAATCCACTATTAGTTGGTATTCTCAATAGAGAGCTTATTCCTTGGCATGTCTTGGTCATGAAACTCTATCTTTGCAATCATTTTGGCTCAGCTTCTGTTTTATTTTTGATATGCAGTCTAACGTGGTATTGAAGTTACTATTCTTAATGAAAGTTTCTCTGTGCTGGTGGTTTTTGAATTTGTCTGCTTTGTAATTTTACTTCAATTAATGGTATGATTGATTTTTTCTTCCAATATTAAACAATTACACATTGATTTGTAGTAGATTTTGAGGTCTTTCCTCATCAAATGAACATGGAGTAGAATGGTCTGAGCATGATTTCATGCTCACTTGATGCACTATTAGTTTAGGCAGTTTTGTATTTTCTTTATAAATTTTGTAGCTTTGGGCTATTGTCCAAATGAAGGTATGATGTATGATGAGCACAGAGGAGCCCTCATACCAGCTATGATTCTAAAATGATGTGGGGTAGTGGTGGAATGGCTTTATTAAGGTTGATTATATTAATATTACGTGGTTAAAACCTATGTTTAAGGACATAAGGGGAAAAAGGCCTTTTGAATGTAAAATGCTGTTAGAAGTGAATGGTCCTAACTTCACCTCAATGGTCCTAACTTCGCTGAGGTGATGCTTTTGCTGGAGCTGGAGGGGCTTCATCGTTGGTTGATTTTTCTGGGTGACCGATCTTTCGAATTCAATGAAGGGAGTGCAGATGGGAGTGGTAGGAGACGGGTTGATATTGCGGAATGTGGCGCAGGGCTATTGAGCTGTATGAAGTTGAGATTAAATGGGTGGCACACCAATTGCGTAAGGCACCAAAGAAGGTTGTTAGAGGGTTTTTGGGTCGGGTATATGGTGGAAATCGTAGTGTGGCTATTTGGTTGCGGTCGGAGGAAGTAAGGGAAGCAGTCCAACTCGTGGTACAAAAAGGGGCTCATTGAAATCAGATTTTCTTACCGCAATCTTCCTTTGGGGATGCATGGGATGGTGCTGCTTCAGTGTTGGAGGGTTTCTCAATAGGCAATGTTTGGGTTAACAGGGGGGTGGGTCCAACTGAGTCCAGAGGCAAATCGTGGCCGATTGGAAGGGTTGAGGTGATCCCAGGATCAGAGGGATGTGATGTGGAGGTTGGGCGGGGGTCAGAGCAAGGGTGGTTGTCGTTCTTGGACTCATGTTTACTGGGGCATATGGGGGAGAAGGGAATGGAGATTTCTTGAATTGCAGCATGGGCAAATCGGTTATGGAGGATTAAGGGACGGGTACAAGTGACAGCGACTGGGGGCCAATTTGTGCTATTTGCTTTTCCGACCAGGGTGGATGCTACACGAATTCTGAAGAGTCGTTGGGTTGTGGATGACAGATCTTTAATGCTTAATTGGTGGTCGCTGGTGGCGTTGTGCGCGAGGGACAAAGACTCTTCACATGTTCAAAGCTTCTGGGTACAAGTGTTAGGGCTCCTAGTTCACTTACGTAGAGAGCAGGTGTATCGGTGATTGGCTATCAGTGTGGAGACTTTTTGGAGGTAGATGAGGTAACATTGAAAATGGAATCCTTGGGTTGTGTCCGAATTAGGGTTCGTGGATCTCCGAATGGTGCTCCAGCGAGAGTTCGCATCCGATGGGGTCAGTGGAGGTATATTTTGCCATTTTGGTTAGAGGAGGGACCGGCGGTGGAAAATTAGGAGTCGTCGGAGCTGCGGGTTCACTGTGGGCCAATTGTGGTAAGGAGTGATCTTCGGAGATCTGACCAACGCGAAGAAGGGTGTGATTTGAGGAGGAAGATCATTATGAATCAAGGAAATGATGGGAGTGGGCCTACCCAGGTTTGGCAACAACAAGATAAGGAGAAACGGGCCATAAATTCAAAGGCCTAAGTTTGGGCTGGGCAACGCATAAGGCTAATTAATGCTAGGCCCAATGAGAGAGGTCAGGCACCTACCCTTATAAACAAAGAGGTGGGTTATGCTGGTGGAAGAGCAAAGGTTTGGGCTCCACTTGGAGTGGGCTTGTCAGCATAGGGCCGAGGCCTACAGGTTGGGTCTTTTACCCCAGTAACCCGTATATTCAATACACTTCATTAGGAACTAAATTCAATAGATGTGGGTCGGGTTAGTGCTTTGAGAGAGCTGAAGATGGGTCGATTGGATGCTCCATCCTTGTCGGGCCCTTGTCTTCAACAGGTGGTGAATGGGTATGAGTTGAGTCAACAATCGGAGGAGGATGGAGCTTTATCGCAGGCGGAGAGCACTATGCATGGAGATGAGGCAGTCCAATAAGGGGAGGAGGCGCTTGATGCTAGCTTATCGTGGCCCGACAGATACGACATACATAGCAACAACGTAGTTGAGGAATTGTCACGAGTGGTACTTTCGCTTGCAGTGGAAGGGGTGAATAGACAGTGTGATGAGGTGTTGGGCCAAGTGATGGATGTATTCGATGGTGTTGATGATTTCAGCAAAACTAAGGAACTGCTAGCAGAGGTTGTGTCGAATTGGGTTTTGAGCCGAATCAGCGAGGTGAGACGGATGTTGGGGGTTTCGTTTGAAGGCTATGACGATGAAGCTATGCGATTGCTTGTAGCAGTTAAAGCCTCATGGAGGAATGGTGTCCCAGGTAAAGGAGGAGAGGCTCGATCAGTGGTAAATCGCAAAAGGGTCTGGGAACTAAAAAATTTACAGTGTTCTATTAATTATGATCGGGGAGGAGCGGTGTAGATGCGTGGGTCTCAAAGAGATCGGGATGGCCCTTTATTGTTCAAATGAGATTAAAAATTCTATCATGGAATATGTGGGGTTTGAATGATAGGGATGAGCGTATGGCGGTCAGATTAGTGTTACAGGGTGCGAGAGCTGATGTGGTGTGCTTGCAGGAGACCAAAATGGAGGTGTTGGGGGGTGAGGGGGTGAGAGAGGTTTGGGTTGGTCGTTTTGTGGAGCGGTCTTACTTGCCAATAGTGGGTACGACTAGGGGGGTTCTTCTTTGTTGGGATAACAGGGTGGTGGTTATGGAAGGGAAGGAGGTGGGCTATTCTGTATCTTGCCTGTTTCAGTGTGTGGAAGACAATTTATGATTGGTGTTCACTGGTGTTTCTGGTCCGGTACAGAACTCAAAGCAAGAGGCTTTTCTTTTGGAATTAGAGCATGTTGCGTTTTGTTGGTTCGAGCCGTGGTGTATTGGAGGAGACTTTAATATGGTAAGGTGGCCGTCAGAGAAGGTGGAGAGTAGCAGGGTTTTGGGATCAATGCGGGCATTTTGTTCATTCATTGATGACATGCGTCTTATTGATTTGCCTCTTAAGGGGGGGAGTTTCACCTGGTCGAATGGATAGTAGGTGTCTCGGATTGACCGCTTTCTGGTTACCACTGAATGGGAGTAACATTTTTCTGAGGTGGTTCAGATTTGCCTTCCTTGACCAGTATCAAATTTATGGCTGCTGTTATTGGATAGTGGGGGTATTCGAGGTGGGCCAACGTTTTTTCGCTTTGAGAATATGTGGTTGCAGTCAGAAGGCTTTGTGGACAAGGTTCATGGGTGGTGGAATAACTATGTGGTTAGCGGGATACCTAGCTATATGTTGGCTCAGAAATTAAAGTTACTTAAAGAAGACCTGAAATGGTGGAATAAGGTGTTTGGTCATTTGGAGGTTTAGAAAGCGGAAGTGGCGGGTATTCTACAAGCATTAGATGAGCAGGAAGTTTCTAGTGTGCTTCCAGAGGCGGACATTGCTAGACGAGAGGCGGCTAGGCAGAATTATGTTCGGTTGGCTCGGATGGAGGAGGTGTGCTTCAGACAAAAATCTAGATGTTTGTGACTGAAGGATGGTGACCGGAATACAAAGTTCTTTCATAGGATGGAAAATGGGCATCGGCGGGTGAACCAAATTGTTAGGATGCGAGTAGCTGATTGCGACTTGGTTTCTGGTGAGGAGATTAGAAGGGGTAGGATGAGAGTAGCTGGTGAGGAGATTAGGAGTAGCTAATTACCACAATAATTACAAGCAACCCTAGGTTTTTCAGGACCACAATCATCAAGCAAGGTGAAGTGTTCCCAACCACAATTTTTTTTTTTTTATTTTTAATCTAAATTATTAGTAGGGCATGGACGAGTTTTACCAGAATTTTTGGTCGGCATTGTGGTAGTGGCAGAACTAGCAACAGTAGTTGATTCTGTGGTTGGGACTTGCACCGGTGCAGGAGGGTTTTCACCATCAAAGCAATCATCACTTGTATTCTCTCGTCCATTATTTGTTACAAAATACAAATTTACAATGATGATAAGTAAAATATTTCCAAGGAAAAAAAAAAGGAGGCACCTATGTGTCACACTTTGAATTTTCAGAATATGTTTTGTGAAGAAAAATTAAAAAGTTAGATTGGTGAAGAAAATGAAAAATAAAGAAACATTTCTAATTTTAAAAAAAAAAAAAAATTCTGAAAACTCAACCAAATAAAGCATTTGGGCCCCTATTTCTCTCCTGGTAGTGAGATAAATAATTGTAAGTTTTTTTCCTATTGTAAGACTCATCCAAATAATGCATGTTTTTTTCCTATTTTCATGGATCTGGTGCTCCATCTCTCTGAAGCTCACTGTTCCCTATTTTTTGGGTATTAAATCACTTATTTACCTACAAAAAAAGAAAAAGAAAAAGAAGCATAGATCTTTACTTATACCTACTTCCAAGTTACAAGTGTGTGTTTCAAGAAGAAGTGTAGATCCTTTTTCTGATTTTTTCTTCTGAAAATTTTAGATGGAAGAAAGTTCTGATTTTTTCTTGGTAATAGGTCCTTATTGTTGTCAAGAGATAGACATTGAGGAATGGAGAAAGAGCAGAGAGAGATCAAAGAGAAAGAGAGAGCAGAGAGAGAGCAAAGAGAGACAGCCACGTACCAAATTGGTGAGCAAAGGAAGAAGATGTGGTGGCAAGCGGAGAAGCAGTGGCGGCGACCGGTAAGGCTGGCAGCGGTGGTGGTGATCGGCAAGGTGAGGAGGAGGAGGAGGAGCAAGAGGGGAGACAAAGCAATCAGTGATGAATGCAATGACATGTTGGGGTGTGAATTAGGTTTAATTGAGAATTGATTGTGTCTGTATCTACATTTGGTTTGATAGAATTAATCTAATGGTTGAAATGGTAGAAACCTGGATATATATTTTAAAAAAAAATAGTAAGATGGCGGGTTGGGTCGGTTAGAGTCGGTGGGTTGGCTTTCTCAAACCACCACCCGTTCCGACCCGCTAGGCCTGGACCCCCACCCGCCCCGCCAGGATTGAAAAAATGCATGGTTCGGTGTGGTTCGGATGGTTTTGGCGGTATTTTGCACAGTTTTAATTGGAAGACTATCACTTTAGTGACCCCACTTCCAACTCTAGTTGATAAGCTGGACTATTGATACAAATAATCTTCATAAACTAAATTTGTATGACCCCATTAAAGTAGAAAAAGCTCTTGGCAAGGTCAAATAAAGAACTTATTCTCCCTCTATAAGGAATTCTTTGAATAATTTCAAACCTATAAACTTCTTGATTTCATTACCCGGCACAACCCTTATTTCAACATGGTTCTGCATAGAATAGGCTAAGGATTGGGTCTACAAGATCAAATTCATTTGGTGTGAGGCAATCTGTTGTGCAGATTAGGTTGGCCTAGGGAAACTTGTGGATGCTCACAGTGGTTGTGCATCTTTAGGTATCCGGTGGACTCTGTAAATCCATTCTCTTTGTGGATATGTGTGGGGCACCTGTCTTGTGTGGTTAAATTTTAAGTCTTTGCTTTTGGCCCTCTTTTGTCGAAAAATAAATTCAACAAGAAGAAAAAAGGAAGCATATACAGTTTGTTATTTTTCGAAACAAACTCCTTGGCTTCAAGCATATGAAATTCGAACATGTACTTCATTTGGTGAAACCTTAACCACCCCTCTTCTTTCTTTCTTTCTTTCTTTCTTTCATTCTTTCTTATTATTATTATTATTATTATTATTTTTTATATAAATACTGCTCTTCTTTCTTTCTTCTGAGGATATATATTATAAGTATATGATAATGAAAAATATTTCTTCATGTACATAAAGAGTTGTGGATAGAGGACATAATTGGTAATGATCCGGAGATTGGGGAAATGATACAAGATGGGTTGTTTATTCTTTTTCCACACTCATTTATGCCCCAAATCTCCTAATTGTTGGGGTAGCAAGTGGGAAGCACCTATATTTGGGGTTGGTAGGCTTCTAAAGTACATACATTAGTGTGCTTCACGGATGTGATATTTGTTCTTCGATCACTTAGAATTCTCACTTTACTTTTTAGGTCTAGATTTTGTCCTCGTATGTAATTCCATTGAGGTTCCCTAGTTGAGTGCTTCCGTTGGGCTAATTTTTATTTTTTATTTTTTATTAGGGAGCTTGGTATTTTTGTGGAATGTTGCTATTGAAGAAAAGTTTAAGCTATTGAAACCATAAGGGAAGTTGATTGCTATGTTTCTAGTGTGCTAGCTTACTTAAAATGTTTTTCTTAATCATTTTCTATATGCTTTATGATGCTCACTTTCTCTCTCTGTCCTTCCCTCCCTGCCTCTATTTGCTCACTCTTTGTTTTGCATGATGCATGGTATTATCTTCCTTTTCAATTGATTTTCCTGGTTTCCATGTATTAAAAACTAACATCTCAGTTTACTTCAAGTAATCTTTGTGCATTTGCCTGTTGTTGAACTCTGTTTGCTAGTGAAGCATAATTGCATTATGAATATTCAAAAACATGGATGTCAGATGGATATTGGTGTTCCCTAGTTACCAGCTTTTACAATTCTATCATTAAAATTTTATTGAAGCAATAAACAATAGAGAACTGAAGCCATATCGGTATCAAATTGGAAAATTCTCTCTAATTCATTAGGATGTTTGCAATACCTTGATTTGGGTATCTTTGCTCTCATTTGGTCAATTTTTTTTTACAAGAATACATGTTGGTTTACTAAAATATATAAACTTGCAATAATCGCTTCTGCTTCATATTTGTTTACATAAGATGTTGAGAAATGATGTTTTTAACTATTTTTCTTGTAATGATGATGATTCCTAGTTTATCGAAAAATGAAATGACCCTTGCCATTTTTCAGTTTTATTTACAGTTCTTTGGTTTTGCAGCTCTCGGAGTGGCTGGAGTCAACCAAGCAGCTTGACTTTGTTGAGAGAGACTATGCTTCTCGCCTTGATTTGATTGCCAAGGTGCGTGGTCTCCAGAAGGCTGAGAACTACATTGAGAAGATCCCAAAATCCTCCAGGGGGGAAGTAATCTACCGCACCCTTTTGGCTAATTGTGTTTCTGCCAATGATGTGAAGAAAACAGAGGAAGTGTTCAACAAAATGAGGGACCTTGAATTCCCAATTACATGCTTTGCGTGCAATCAATTGCTTATCCTGTATAGGAGATTTAACAAGAAAAAAATAGCCGATGTGTTGTTACTAATGGAGAAAGAGAACGTGAAGCCGACTCTCTTCACTTATAAATTCCTAATAGAGACCAAAGGCCAATCCAATGAGATAACCGGGATGGATCAGATTTTTGAGACAATGAAGGCTGATGGGATTGAACCCGACCTCGACACACACGCCATATTGGCTAAGCACTATGTCTCTGGTGGGCTCAATGAAAAGGCCGAGGCTGTTCTGAAAGAGATGGAAGGAGACAACATTAAAGAGAAACGCTGGGCTTGCCGTGCTCTGCTTCCTCTGTATGCTTCTCTTGGAAAATCTGATGAAGTGGGTAGAATTTGGAAGGTTTGTGAGTCTAATCCCAAGCTCGAGGAGTGCATGGCTGCCATTTTAGCTTGGGGAAAATTAAAGAAAATTGAAGAAGCAGAGGCAGTCTTCGATAGGATGTCAAAAACATGGAAAAGACTATCTTCAAAGCATTATTGTACGCTCTTGAAAGTTTATGCAGATAATAAGATGTTGAACAAGGGAAAAGATCTCGTGAAGCGAATGGTAGATAGTGGGTCCCGGATTGACCCTTTGATGTTGGATGCGCTCGTTAGGCTTTATGTGGGAGCGGGAGAGGTGGAAAAAGCTGATTCAATTTTGCAGAAAGCTATCCAGCAGAGGCAGATGAAGCCAATGTTTGGTTCTTACATGTCTATTTTGGACCAGTATGCGAAGAGAGGCGACATACATAATTCTGAGAAAATGTTTCATAGGATGAGACAGGTCGGGTTTGTGGCTCGGCTTCCACAATTCCAAGCTTTATTACAGGCTTATGTTAATGCCAAGGCTCCGGCTTATGGTATCAGAGAGAGGATGAAGGCGGATAATGTATTCCCAAATAAAGTGGTTGCAGGGCAGTTGGCTCAGGTAGATGCATTTAGGAAGACGGCTGCCTCAGATTTGCTGCTTGATTGAACCAATGTTCTTCTGGGATGGTGAGGGTTCTGAGAAGCAAATAATGAATTAACCTTACATTGTTTAGGTACTTATTATTGACTCTGTTTTCACAGAACTAGTATTGATTTGTTGCAGGTTGAGCATTCGGCTTCTGTTGAAGTTTTTAACATTGCAGTTCTTCCGCATGAGGAATCTTTATCGAGTATTCTTGTTACCCTCTCTCTCTCTCTCCCCAAATATTATTTGTTCTTGGTGTTTGGTTGGTGATAGTTTTGCTCTTTCAGATGTAGAAATGTGAATGTGTCTAGCTTCTGTAGATCATTTCGTACCTCTACTGGAGATGCCAATGAGCCATGCTGGGTAGAAAGTCTGACTGCAGTGTCATCGATTGCTGCATGACCTTAAATTATTGAATGATAAATTTTGATATTAAATATTTGTATGAAACCAAATGAAAAATATATTTTCTTTAACATGAGAGGATTTTAAATTGCTTTATTTGATTTGTTTACCGAGTTTTTTAATAACAAATTTGCAACAAATCCTATTGTTACTAAAATTGCTGGCAATGGTGGTGGAGGTAAAGCGGAGGTGACAAAGGGTGGTGGTAATGAAATGACTGGTGGGTGGCAACAATGATGGATTGATGGTTGGTGTTAGTCGTGATGGTCATAGTGGAATGGCAACAAAGTAGTGTGGTAGTTGTGGTGGCGACGATGGTGGTGGTAGGGTGGAGGTGTTGAAAGTTGTGCTAATAATGGTGATGAGAAGTGGTAATGGAGTGACTATGACAGTAGTGGTGGGACAATAGTGACGATAGTGATGGTAGAAGTAGAATAGTGTTGGTGATAGAGTTGGTGAGATGATTGTTGTACATCTTAGCAGTGACACTTAAAAGTAAAAGTAGAATAGTGTTGGTGATAACGGTGATAGAGTTGGTGAGATGATTGTTGTACATCTCAGCAGTGACACTAAGTGGTTGGAAAATCAACATTTAACATTAAATACGAAATTTACTACTTTAAATGTTAGTTTATTTTTAAGTGGTAGTTAAATTTGTTGGTGACACTTGAAAGTACGTGGTTGGAAAATTAACATTTAATATTAAATTAGAAGTTTGTTGCTTTAAATTTTAGCTTATTTTTAAGAGGTAGTTGAATTTGCAAGTAAAATGTATTGTGATTATTAAATGTCTTACATTTATTTTCATGTTTTACGTTTAATGTTAACTATTGAATTGAATTATTAAAAACTCCTTATATGTAAAAAATTGAAATGGTTGACGTGAGTCCGAGTTGAGTTGAATTGGGCTATTAAACAACTCTTTACTTATATATAACAATTCTAAATCATTAGTTATATGCCAAAAAATTGAAATGTTGGCTTGAGTTGAGGTCAACTTTAGAGCAAAAGAGTCGCAGATGTGAAATTGTTGCCACCTTAAAAGAAATTTTATGATGTCATATTTAAATTTTGGTTTTATTAAGGGAGAATATGAATGTTATCCTTTTTGTTGTTGTAAGTAATTAAACAATATTTTTGGCTCAAAACTTTTATTTTTCTTCTCATTTTCGAAATTCAACTGATCCAAAGAATGGAGTTTATTTTTAATTTTTATTTATCTAATTTCATTTTATGTATTTTTCCCTCAACAAAAAGTTTTTCCTTCCCAATGTAGAGCTCTCCATAGTGCCAAAACGGGCTCAGGTAAAGAAATGCCTCTTCAATTTAGGACGAGTGTTAAACAAACTCAACCTCGGCTTGTGTTCGCCTTATTAAAGGTTTATTTTTGATCGATTCGTTATATAAATAAGTTAAAGTTGAACACTATTTAAAACTCGTTAAGTTTTCAAGTAAGTTTGAACAACCCACTACTCTATTCGATAAGCTTATACTATAAAAAATAAATTTACTCGAGCTCAACTTGTGTTCGACTCGTTAAAAATCCGTTTTAGATTAGCTTGTTACGCATACAAGCCATGATTAAACATAATTTTAAACTTTTTAAGTTATCAAAAGTTTGAACAACTTACTACTTGACTCGATTTCAACTCCACCAAAGACTTCAAGAAAGCAATCTCCTTGGGCCATAAAATCGACAGTCCAAAGAACATGAATCAGACAAATGACAATGGAAGAATTACTTATCAGTGGAAAAGTAAAAAAATATTTTCAAATTGGTGATATTCTTTATAAATATTAATATGTAAAATCATAAACTTTTCCATTATTTTGTAATTAATTTTTGAAAACATCATCGAGAAGTAATTTTCACAAGGGACATTTATTTATAAATCTCTCTTTACCTAATTATGTTCAACTTAGTCCAAACTATTTTTTGGGTAAATTATATTTACACCTCCTAAGATTTGGATTTAATACATATTATCCTCTGACGTTTGAGAAATTATACCAACCCCCCTTTCATTGTAATTATTTAAACGGAATGAAAACATTGAACTCATGTACTCTCTCTTTTCTTACTTTATTTTACTTCCTCTATTCCCCCATTTTTTTCCCAATATAATTTCCTCTATTTTTCTAATAGGAGTTGTTACGTTTTATATAAGTAGGGGATTTGTGAAATGAGACTATTAATCACAGAGGTGAGAATGTAATTAGACCAAATCTTAGGGGGTGTTCGTGTAATTTACCCTTATTTTTTGAGAAATTCTATTTCCACATAACTATTTATTTCAGTATATATTATTTCTCAGTACACACACTTATTAATTTGGTTATTGATTATTCTTCTCATTCTATACACTTTATGTTTCAATTATATCCTAACTCATATCCTTGTATACATACCACCTAAACCCTCATTCCACACACCTTTACCCATTTGGTTGAAAGCCCTCTCCCACGCACCTAATGTATGAAAATGACCCATTGAAGAAATAATGAAGACCCATTGATCTCCATTAAAGACCTATTGACATCTGCAATACCCTACACTTGACGACTCCATTGAAAACCCTCCATTACATTCTTGAAGGTGAAGATCTCCCATCTATTTCGAAGTCTTTTTATGTGTTATCATAGCCCAACTACATGGGTCTACAGGGTCTTCGTCCCAATTGTTCAGAACACCATGAGGGTCATTCATAGAATTTCTGATAGTAATCAAAGAAGAACAAGAATACTAGTTGTGAATATGTATATGTCCCATTGCGTTGTTCAGATAGTTTTCGTCCCATCGTTCAAAGAAGAACAAGATTACTAGTTGTGACAACTTCCTTCTGATAGTCTTCGTCCCATTGCATTGTTCAGAATTTCTATGTGGATATGTGTGTATGTATTGAGATATATATTTGTTTTTCTCTCTATGAAATCAAAGATTACTGGTTGTAACCACTACATAGAGTAGGTGAAGAAGAACAAAAAAGAGATTTGAAAGAGATTTTTGATGTGATAGAAAGAAAATAACAATATGGGTTTTAGCTGCTGTAGAATTTATGATTCTTGACACAACAAGAAACCAATCGTTTTTACATTTTAAATTAGGGTTTTTCTTACTAAAAAGATGTTCATTGAGATATTTTTATTTTAAAAAGATGTGTATAAATAAAATTAGAATATAATATTAAAGTGTATTTTAATGTCTATTATGGTAATTTTATTTTAAGGTATAATTGTTATTAAAATAAAATTTCATTAAGTGTGTGCACTGAGGTAAGCAGGTGTGTGGAAATAGAATTTTTCCTATTTTTTATGTTTCAATAAATCTTATGAGTGACATAGTTACCAAAATACCTCTAATAATAATAGGATGAAATGTGCATTAATATTCATATTGACAGCGTGAATGTTTGGACATTCACACTGTCAAATTTATTTAATGTAAATTTTTATACCATGGAACATTCACACTGTCAAATTATTTATTTATTTATTTTTATTTTATAAAATTTCATATTCAAATGAGATCTTATTTGATAGATCTCGTTAATTAGATTTCAAAAATATAAATTTCATAAGAAAAATACGAACAAAAATTATGAATTTTTAAAGTTTAATATAAAAAGTACAAAATAGTGTACACCAAGTTGGTAAGGGCTAAAAAAATGTTTATAAGAGTAAAATTATTCATAAAATACCTTAAATATTAGAATTATAATTAGAATTTGGTGGATCAAATATCCAAATAATATGACTTATTGAAATACAATAATATGTTATGGACTAAGGTGCCGTTTAATAAAGCTAAAAATTGAAAATTAAAGTATTGAAAACTGAATGTTGAATTTATTAAGTTAAAAAGTTTTTTGATAAAAATTTAAGTGCTGCACTAAAAATAAATTGTTTGATATGTATAAAATTAAATTTAAAATTTATTATTTTCAAATTATGTATTTTAATTTTTATACTGTGATGGTGGTGGTAGTGGTGGTGGTGATGGTATGATGATGATGGTTGGTGGTGGTGGTGGTGGTGGTGGTGGTTGTAGCAGTAGCGATGGTTGTGGCAGTGGTAGTGGGGGTGGTAGCATGGTGGTGGTGATGATAGTGGTAGTGGTAGCGTTAGTGGTAGTGATTGTCGTCGTGGTGGCAGCGGTGGCATGATGGTGGTGGTATTGAATTTATAATAGTGTATATTGATATTTATATTTAGTATTTATAAAATAAATGAAAAATTTAGTCAAAACTCCTCCATTGGACTCTTGTTTGGTGAAAAGGACAACCTAATTGATTTTGATTCATAAATCCTCTAAGGAAAAAACATATAATTGAGGAAGGACAAAGTAAAATATCTTTTTTTTTTCTTGGACAATATTGCAAGTGTCACGTGACCCAAGCCTGCCCCTTTAACTTTAGCATCAGGACCAGTCAGTAATTATAGATTACCTACAGCCTCTATTGACAAAACATCCTTAATTTAATTTGCGGGACTTAGCAGAAGTAATATAAGACTTGAAAATAATCAATTAAGCTGTGCTTATATGAAAAGACCTCATATTATAGCTGTGCAACCATTCTTTATATACATACATCACAAAAGTTTTAAACATCTAATATAGTTGTCGAACATCTATAACTTATATTATATTAAAAAACAACCCCATTATACAAAATTAAAGTACCAAAACGAGATTACAAAAAAAAAAGGGTTTAACTTGCTTGGCTCTACATGAGACCAACTTGCTTCACTTTGGAAGTTCTTCAAAAAGGTTGACATGGGGTAGACTTCGAGGCTTTCCCTAACTTTGGCGTTCAACTTGCTCACCTACACACACACACACACATATATAAATAGTGAGCTAGGGCCCAGTGAGTAATAATAAGATAAAGAGGTTAAATGAATGAAATTCAATAATTTTCAAAATAATATTCATTTCAATTCCTTTCAAAATGTTTTTCGATATTTCAATAATAACAATCATTTCATTAACAATTCACGTGGTACATCCATAGTGTAACAACATTACGATAACAATGGACCACAAGGGTCAATCGATGGACCACAACGGGTCATTCAATAATCTAATGTACCATTAAGGTCTAACATCAGAGATCTCCGTATTTCAATTAATCCAATAGCCATGGTATTATTTCCCCAAACAAGGGCCTATAATCAATGGCCGTGGTATTGTTTTCCCTAGACAAGGGCCTATAATCAATGGATGCTACGAATATAATTTCAAAAGGAACTTCATTCAATAAGGAATAATAGCACTTCATTTAACCATTCCATCAATTATATATCGAATCCGAGAACAATAACAGTTTCGAAAATAGATATAACTTGAACATATCTTTATAAAATTATTACTTATAGTGGGTTAAGTCGATGCTAGGCCTCGAACGTCCACCTAAACAAAACACATAACAAATACACAATTGAAGCACCACTCAATATCCATTTTACTTTAATTTAACTTTCCCTATGTGTTTCTAACTCATTCCATAATTATATGAGTCTAGTTAGTACCTAAGAATGCTTGAAATGATATGAGGATGCAAATATGCACTTAAAAGAGTTAGTCAAAATTTGCTGAAAATAAAGTCTTCGCTCGAGCACAACTTTGATCGCTCGAGCGGTCTGCAAAACTTTGCAAAAGTATTGGTTGTTTGATTTTTACGCTCAACGGTCGCTTAAGCCAAGGACTGAGTAAAAGTGGGTTCACTCAAGCACACACTTTGTCGCTCGAACCACCGTGCAATTGTCTGCAAAACTACTGGGAGTGTAAATTTTATGCTTGAGCGACACTTTCTTCGCTCGAGCGATCTACTCGAATTTTGGAATTTCCAAAATTGAGTTTGAAGCTCAAAACTGATTTTTCAAGTGTGAGACTTGCATGGTTGTTCCAAAAACATAGAAAAACATTGTGAAACATGAAAATACAATTACTTTGAAATTAATTGTTCAAAATCATGGTCCAATTTCCCAATTAACATTCAAAGCATCAAGTTGAAACCATGCAAGCCATGATTCAAACTCTTTTCTTTCCAAAATACAACAAAGTGGTGAAAAATGTATGAAATCATGTAAGACCTTAAAGTTCATGCCTTCTAGACCTCATGCATGTACGAAATTCATGAAATCTTAACTCAAAAATGTAAAATGAAGCATGCATGTACACAATGCATCTCAATTCTTCTAATTCATGGTAATTCTAACCTCCATTATACAATTACATGCAAGTGAACTCAAGAACTAGATGAATTCAACTTTTATATGTTTTATCTACAAGGATTAAGGGTGAATTTCATACCTAGAGTGTGAATTCAAGAGTATGTCAGCTTATTTCTTCAATCTCTCTTCAAATTCTGCACCAATCTTTCTTCTCTCTCTATAAGCTTGTTGATGCCAAGTTTCTCTCTAATTTCAACTCAAAGATGCTATAAAATGATTTCTTAAACTCAATTGGGGCCTTATATATGTGTAGATTAACTTAGACTAATCAAGGTTGGTTAGTGATAATTAACTCCACTTATTTCTTTTTAATTCTAATTATTTTGATCCGAATCAAATTTCAATTAAAGTTGTTATAAAATTCTAAATATTCTAGTTAGCCTATTGGGCTAGTCATTTTTGGTTTCTGAAGCCGTTTAGGCTTTCAATTTTTGATTTTAAGTCGATAAGTAAACAAATATTCCATGTATCAATAGATAATCACGAAATTAAGCATGTAATTACACATGCAATCAGACAATCATGCAATTAAGCTTATTAAAATACTATAAATACTGTAACATAATACTACAGAGGTTGGAGTTGTCACAGCCAGAGTAACATGTTATTGTGAATCAGAGTAATATGTTACTGTTAAACAGAGTAATATGTTATTGTTACTGTTTACATCAATTTTGACGGTAATAATTTAAAAAAAAAAAAAAGAATTTCATAGCCAACATGGATCTTATTTGATAGATCTTGATGAGAGAATTTAAAAAATACTAATTTTATTAAAAATCGATATCTACATCAAAAGTTATATTATTTTAAAGTTTAATGTTTTGAAAATAATGGTATATGTTGGACCTTTCAAGATTTTTTTTTTTTTTTTTTTTTTTTTGTGATTATCCTTAATGCATTAAAATTTTATTACGATGGTTTTTTTTTTTATCAAATCCCCTAATTATTAATGTATGTATGACAAAAATTAGATACGGTAATTGTTAAGGTTGGTAGCCCCAGCCCAAAATGGCCTGGCCCAATTTGACATCATTGATCTAATTATAGGCCCAAACCAACCATTTAAGCACATACCACCCCTCAGCCCAATATCCAGCTCAATGACCCAATTCTCAATCCTGTCCAAGTTTGACTTGGGATGACGACCATAATAGTTGAGCTTAATTCCCATCAAAACCTATTGAAAATAAATTTTGGTAAAATTATCGTTAAAAATAATTTTTTTGACACCTTTTTTTGGGGTAAACTACCAGTAGGTCCTAA
The DNA here is from genome assembly GCA_030407325.1 of Camellia japonica. NCBI lineage: Eukaryota > Viridiplantae > Streptophyta > Magnoliopsida > Ericales > Theaceae > Camellia > Camellia japonica. The sequence goes on along the minus strand of JAPPVO010000024.1, from coordinate 107,083,986 downwards.
TAGCTGGATTTAATTCCCATCAAATCCTATTGAAAATAAATCTTGGTAAAATAATCGCTAAAAATAAATTTTTTGTGACCATTTTTTATATATGTCGTTAAAAATTGACAATTAGTGACTTTTTTTTGGTCATGATTTTTATAAATTGTCGCTAAAACTTACAATTAGTGACTGTTTTATGACAAATTTTTCCTATAAGACTTATTAGACAATAAATCCACTCATTAGGACCTACACGTAAGTACCTCTTATATAATTTATTTTAAGACTTAAAAATATGACTTTTTTACATTGTCTATGATATACTAGTTACACGTAATATTTTATTTTTGATTTTACTCAAAGTTAATTATAAAATTTTATATGAAATATTTTTGTAGTAATTTATTTAAGTTTTTGTACTTAATATTAATTCAAAAATTATTATTATCTTTTTATTGTTGGTTATGAATTTAAAAAACAAAAAAAAAAAAATATATTAATAAGTACTCATTCCGATTTAATTTTCTGACTCCACCGCTGAAAACGTCCCATACACTAGACAAGCCAAAGGGAAGTTTCCAAGAAAGATAGGTCAGGTGACATTTCCCAAGAGGTAACTGAGAACAAATCTGCATGAGCTAAGCAGAGAGGGAGGTATGAAAAACCCTAACCATGCACACACACAAGACCATTCGATTCCATTCAAGCAAGATAGCTAACTTCTCCATCGGAGGGCCTAAAGGGTAGACACAGAACGATGAGACCCTCAAGGCTTGTTTTGCAGGTGTTCAAGGACACAAAGCTGGATCAAACACTACTGGGCCAACCCACTACTTGGACCACCAACCACCGGACATACTGACGTCATCAAAGGGTGAACATGACTTGGTTTGATTTTGTTTCGGATTAAATCACAATTTATGGTTCCATAAAATTATAACAAAACAAAATCAAATCGTGAAAATCTTGAAATTAAATCTGACCAAACAAGTAAAATACAGTTTGATTCGATTAGAATCGTAATTTTAGAAACTTGATATCATTTATAATATAATCACAAAATATTGTTCACAATCTGTTCAAATATCAAGTAATATGTCATCTTTTTTAAACAAAAAATTGTTTAGATGATAGTTGTATAATTTTTATTTGGTATTATAATTTTAGATTTTGTTTGATATTTTTTTTCTTCTTTTCTTTTGTAATAGGTGGGGTATTTTTTTTCTTATCGTAAATTGAATTTGCTAAATGATAAAGCAACAAGACCAAATTTTTATATTTTTGAGTTTGGAATAATTTTCTTCATGTCTTATCTGTGTAAGTGAATTTTAATATATAACTTTAATGATTATATATGCAAAACATATTCTGTTTGATTACCAGTATAAAAAAAAGTTATAAATACTTATCATTTCACCCACAATTTTTTGTTTTGTTGATAATTATGTATACAGCAATAATATTCCTAAAAGTTAACCCAAAAAAATATATTTATGAATTACAATTAGTTGACTTCCTTACAGCTTGTAGGAAAGTCAGGACTTGATATTATAATTTAAGATTTATTTGATATTTTTCTTCTCTTTTTTTCTTTCTTTTTTAATAGATTGGGTATTTTTTTTTATTGTAAATTGAATTTGCTAAATTATAACGCAACAATACCAAATTTTCATATTTTTGAGCTTGAAATAATTTTCTTCATATCATAATAAATAATTTTAGTGATTATATATATGTAAGGTATATTGTGTTTGAGTACCAGTATAAAAAAAAATAAAAATTATAAGTAATTATCGTTTTACAAGTTGTATATATTCTTAAAAGTTAACTCAAAAAAATATATTTATGGATCACATACATTAAGTATCGCTTGCTTTTTATTATGTTAACTTTAAATTTACATTATAAACCTTCAAGATAAAATTTTAAATGAAATAAATTTTTTAATACATAAAGGGCCTCAATTTAAAATTTCACCTTGGGCCTTGAGGATCTTAGGGGTGACCTGTGCACTGTTGGCTTTTGTGGACCCTAATAAGTATCATTCACTGGGCCTTGGATCCAATTGAGGGTTTGGGGGAGCATTCCCCAAGGGAAGGGGGTCCAGTTAAGTCTTTACTCAAATTTTTGGATACTATGATAATTTCTTGTTTCTTTTGCGTTGCCTTTATTCCATATTTATAAATAGATGAAGGTGACATCTTTTGTATTTATGAGAGAAAGTTGTATTGTATAACGATTCTGGTTTAGACCGGACCCGTTTGATATTGTGGATCCGGGTTTCCTTACCTTTAATGATTGTTCATATCTTTGTTCATCTTATTCCTTGTTGAATTGGGTTGTTTGAATATTGTGATTGCGTTTGGAACAGGTTGGGAGTTTGTTTTTCAAAGAAGTCATTGCCTAGATTTTGGCCTGTTCGCTTGAGCGGTCCTTTGGTCGCTTGAGCAGTCTTTGAGAACTCTCAGTACTTTTGCAGGTCTGCAAAACTACTGGGAGGGTGTTGTTTTTCGCTCTAGCGATACTTCCTGCGCTCGAGCAGTCTTGGCTCGAGTGGTTAGTCTATGTCTGCAAAACTTCTGGGAGTATGGTATTCTTTGCTCGAGTGGTCACTTTGTTCGCTCGAGCAATCTCACTTATTGTGTCTGATTGCTCGAGTGGTGGTTTGGTCGCTCTAGTGGTCTGTGCGTATATCAATTCATAAAAGTCACTTTTTCATTTCTATTTCTTTCTAAACATTCTAAAACTTTAGATCTACATATTCTTTCTCTAAAACTCGTCTCAAACCCTAAAATACACCTAGATCTGTTGATCTTTACACCAATGTTTTGAAAACCGGACCGATGAGTGAACTGAAAAATGGACTGGGTGGACGGGTCACCGGTTCAACCATCGGGTCAAAGCGGTCGAACCATGACGTCATAATTAATATTATATAATTAAAAAATATAATTATAAATTATAAATAAATAAAAATATATATAAATACTTAAATAAAAAATAAAAATTGTTGCATAGTATTTATTAATAATATTTAATAAAATCATAATTGATAAAAAAAAAGTCACTTGTTTTAAAGAAATTAAAATTTTTAAACATTCATTCCAAACAAATTGATTGAGTACTACATTTAATTTTAGAGGGAAATTAAATTTTCAACTGTCCCTCCAATCAATATGTTTCAAATAATTTGATTGAATCCCACATAGAATTTTGTAGGTTTTGTTTGAAAAATCTTTTCCTATAAATAGGAATAGACTTTCATAATCTTCTCAAGCTTCCAATGAGACTCTTCCTTATGAGAGGAGACTCTTAAAATAAGAATTTTTAGTCAAAATTTTGAAATATATATATAAGAAAGAAAGAAAGAAAGAAAGAGAAAAGAAAAAAAGAAAAAAAAAGTTTGAAGACAAAAATAAATAAAGAAAAAAAAAAATCGGGCTGACCCTCAAAACTTGGTCTGGATCACCGGTTCTGCCGGTTTGACCGTTGGGCCTTTCAGTTTTTCATTTTTACACCGGTTTTGCTCTCACTCCGATTTTAAGGGGGTTTACCAGACTGGAACAAGGCTCGGTTCTCGGTCTAACCAGTCCAATCGGTCGGTATGGTCCGGGTTTCAAAATATTGCTTTACACCCTAGTCTCTTTGTTAAAAAGGTAGAGCTCATCTAGAGCTTCATTCTAATCGGAACAAAGTTGGTTTTCAGCGTCGTTGAGATTTCTTCACTCTCTCTCTTGCCCTCTAGCTTCGAGGTAGAGATTTCTTCACAATTTTATATGATTTTTAACTTAGTTATTTGCTTTCTAAAACAACATTGAGATTTTGAGATTTTTGAACAAATATAGGGTTTTGGTTTAAGAATCAAAAGAGAGATTTTCAAATGGATTCTTGAAAATGGTTGTGGGATGATAAATGTGGTTGAGTGGTGATGAAATGATGGATTTTTATCATTGGAATTGATTTATAAAGAAAATGGGATTTTACCTTAAAATCTTGAATGTTTGATTTGTAAAGAAAAAAATGGAATTGATGTTGGATTTTTGTGAAATCGGAACTAATGATGATGTTGATAAGGATGGTGGAGTTGGATATGTATTATCACTCACATCTTAAAATTTTCGAAAGTTTATCTTTATTGGAAATTGTTTATTTGTTTAGAGATATTTGTTTTGGGCTATCGGTGGAGGATAGTTATGATTGTTGTAGAAATTGCATGAGAATTAGGAAAATTGAAATCAAATTTTCATTTATTGCATTGAGCATTGTTGTATATTTAACACATTGGAAATGTATATTGTTTTGAGAAAAATGGGGTGAATACCTTGGTGAATTTGGGTAGGGGGTACGGTTGTGGTATTATGTGTGTCCTTAGTGAAAGTCCAGAAACCCGAGCGGTTAGGTGTTGAGCCTTCCGATTAATACCTTGTTGAGCCTAGAGATTCCCAAAGTTTGTACTCACTGCCCTGTTTTCTGTTGTAAAAGAAATGTTTTCATGAATTGTGATATAAATCTAGCATTGCTTGATTTTGAAAAGAGATGTAAAATATTTTGGCACGAGCATTGCATATACATTCACTTTCTACATTTGTTAAGATTTATATACTGTGTTAGAGTTTCTCTATTGGCTTTGGCTCATCCTATGTGGAAAATCATTTTCAGATGCTGATGCTATGCCTCCGTCAAGAACATAGCTTGGGAGGAACTTGGAGCTGAACGCTTCTTTTTGTTGTTTGTTGTATTTATTTTTGTACAAGCCTAGGACTTTAACTATATTGAGCATAGACTCACTTTTGTTGTAACCAAGTATCGTCTTGGAAAGTTGTAGCCTTTAGGACATTTAATTATCTGTTTAATTTTTTTTTATTCGTATCTTTTACTTATGGCACATCTATAGATTCCGGGTTATGACTTATGAATGTACAGTTGCATGTGTCATCTTCTGTACAAATGAAATCATATGAATGGATGAGTATTGGTATAAGAATGCATTGTCTTATATTTAATATTGTGGATGGTTTATTGTTATTTATTTCGGGGCGTTATATATTGTTTTCAGATCATAGTGAAAATTGTTGCAGCCATAGACGCAACCTTATTGGGAGGTGAATTACGTAAATCCTTGTGTTCTTATATGTGTATAATTTTTTCGATTCATTTCATCTTTCTTGATTATTATTTCATGTTTCACTAATCTTAGTTAGGCAAAGTTAATTCCTAACATGCACAACATCTAGTAGTATATATATAACCAATTTAGTTTGATTCTAAATTCAAATCATAACTAATAAAACCATGGACCGAATATCATTTGTATTTTTAGCAAATCTCAAGAGGTGTCGTGACATCTCAAATGTTTAATTAATTTTAATACTGCATTAATATCAACTAATCGTGAAAAAAAAGAAAAAAAGAATAGTTAATTTTATAGTTGTATGTGTTAAAATGTAATTTAGAAATTGTTTAGGATGATCTGAATAAATATACATTTTAACTTTTTACAAAAAAATATAAAATGTGATAGAGAGATGATGTGACCAGAATAAGATAAAAGATAAAAAGATGTGATATTCTAGCACATTCCAATAAGGCCTTAATTTAAGGGTCATTATGTTCTAAAAGCGAGTAATGTAATTAATTAGTATTTGGGCCATAGAATAATTAACCATTTGTTTGGATAACTTTGCCTTTGTTCTGGAAAAGAGAAGATGGAGCAAAGAGGAGCAGAGAAGTATGGAGCAACAAAGAGTCGTGGAACAACAAATAGGGAAGATGGAGGATGGATACCTGTTTTTCGACAGAAGACAAGGAGGAATATGGGAAATACAAGCATTCACACATTATTTGTGGACAATCTTCCAGAGTCCATGGATCCTAAAGGTCTTTACAACATGTTCACAAAGTTTGGTGTGGTCAAAGATGTGTTTATCCCAATTAAGAGAAGAAAAACCACAATATCATGATTTGGTTTTGTTCGTTACGATTGCCATATTGCAACAAAGGTGGCTATACAGAAGGCAAATGGAGTTTGGTGTGATAACAGAGCTTTGGTAATGAAGAGTGCTGCATTTAGAAGAGATCAGAAAGGTGAGGTACAAAATCTAAGTAAGCAAGACATGCAAGGTAAAAGGAACGATGCGGGGTGGGTGAATAGAAGACCATCGTTTGCAGAGGTGGTAAAAAGAGGGAAAAAACCAAAAGAATTGGAAGCTGTAGTTATCGTAGAGGAATATGGAATTGGGTGGTTATATGAGAGTGCTGTAGCTAGGCTCAGGAATAATTGTCAGTTTTTAGACTTCAGGAAAGAATTTTTCAAATGAGGGTTGAAGAATGTACGAATTCGAGAAGGTGAAGGAAGGTTAGCAATACTATCTTTTGATTCAGTAGAGGCATTAAGGAAGATGAGAGAGGTGTTGGGAGAATGGATTAATGATTGGTGTGAAAACGTAGTAAAATGAAGGGAAGGTCTTGTGTTTGAACAAGAAATGGAGGTATGGTTACGCTGCTATGGTGTACCATTGAATTTATGGAATACTACAAATTTCAGAAAAATTGGGGAATTATGGGGAGAGGTATTAGAGGTTGAAGATGTTACTATGTCCATGTCATCCTTAGCACATGGTAAATTTAGAATCTTGACAAAGTCTATGGAGACCATTAACAAGTGTGTTAAGTTGATTAGTAAAGGCTTCGTAAGCAACATTAGGGTGTGTGAAGAGTTATGTTTCTGTCAAGAGCATCAGAGAGAAGATAACTCATCAAATTTCCAATTCAGTGAAGCTCAAGGTGCAGACATGGAAGATGGGAACGAGGAAAATAAAGATGACGTGGATGAATTAGAGGACGAAGTGGATGGCAATGATGATGTGGCACATGATCATAGGGAGGGGCATGGTATGTGAAAGGAGGGCGGCAGTGGCAGTTCATTTACTTTGTCAGTAGTAAATGAGACGTGCTATTAAGTGGGAGACCCAAGAGTAGCTGGGACAGATCTGGGAAAAGAGCTAAGCATGCACAGGGTATTGATTAAGAACAATAACAGGGGAAGTAGAAGAGTTTTAGAGTGTGGGCCTTCAGTGGGTTTTATGAAGAGCATAAGCACCTCTGATCCACCCAGGTCCAATATTAATTTAAATGTGGTGTTGGACTAGGCCCAGTTCAAGGAACTAATTGGTGGTCTGAACCGCAGAAGAGGTGAAGGGAAATAGGATGAAGCCTAAATCAGAAGATATCAATCACCAGCCCAACTATCTACTGAGGAGATTATAGGCCCAATGGGATCAAAGGGGTGTCTAAATCAAGATAAGGCAGAAATACATCAAAGAAGAGTGCTCAATAGAAACCAAGAACTGCTGAGTAGATACAGTGACAAAGATTAGATGAGTTATGAGTTGCAAAGGAAAAGAAGACCGGGTGAAAAACAAGGCATGGTCCAGGTATCGTTTTCGAAGAGGGGCAATTTTTAGGGTAGCAGTAGTGGCTCTCTCATCTTCAGTGTCACAAACCAATAATCATAACAGAAGAAGGAAGGAAAGAGATCATCAGTATTTGCTAAATGAAGCTTAAGCTACAATCCATATTGGGAAAGCTTTGGGAGTGGATTTTAAAGGTAAGGAAAGAGAGGTGACAGAGAAAATTATTACAATGGAAAGAAATGATAGGTCCCAGGCTCCAAAGAGGACTGTGGGGGTGTGTGCTTGAAGGAGCATTTTCGGAGAAGTAGGAGTAACAATATTTTTGTAATGAAGTTAGTATCTTGGAATATCAGAGGGTTAGGTAGGATTAAGAAGAGAAGGAGAATAAAAGAGTTCATAAGGCAGAGAAAGGTTGACATGGTCTTGCTTTAAGAAACAAAAAGATCAGAAATGACAGAGTTATTTGTCAAATCACTATGGCCAGAAGAGTTGGTTGGTTTCATGGCATTGGATGTTGAAGGAAGTGCTGGAGGGTTTCTTTGTGTATGGAGGCCTGAGGTGTTTGCCCTGATCGACTGCTGCAGTAACAGAAATTGTATCATTCTCTCAGGTAAAATGTATAATGTAATTGAATGTGTGGTTGTAAATGTTTATGCACCCAATGACAGGGGTATGAGGAGGAATTTATGGAAAATTTTGGGTAATCTTAAGCCTAAGTTTCCCAAACCATGGTGCATTGGGGGAGATTTTAATAAAGTTCGAGCAGTGGCTGAAAGAAAAGGCTGTATTAGGAGGGATGATGGGATGAATGAGTTCAATGATTTTATAAATACATTGGAGTTAGTGGATGTCCCAATGATTGTGAGGAAGTATATGTGGTGCAACTCTTAGGAAGGGGAGAGGTGGGGTAGATTGGATAGATTTTTAGTTAGCCTAGAATGGTTAGAATGGTTTAGTTTCAAATTGTGGATGCTTTCTAGGTCATTATCTGACCACTGTCCAATATTATTAATGGAGGATGAGAGGGATTGGGGGCCTAAACCATTCAGGTTTTTAAATGCTTGGGTTCTCCACCCTACCTTTCTGGATAAGGTAAAATCAGTTTGGAAAAATACTCAGGTGGATGGATGGGCTGGGTTCAGATTAAAGGTTAAACTGAAAGCCTTGAAGAAAGCTTTGAAAGTATGAAATATTGAAGTGTTTGGGAATGTTGAATACAAGCTCAAAGAGGCAGAGGATGCAATGCATGTATTAGACTTGGCTGCTGAGAAAAGGCCTTTGAATGATATTGAAATATCCAGAAGAAGAGAGGTCAAAGCGGAGATTTGGAAGCTGAGAAAAATGAAGGAATGGATTTGGGTGCAGAAATCCAGAGCAAATTAGGCTTTAAAAGGAGATAGAAATACTAGGTATTCCCACATTATGGCTACAAAGAGGTTGAGTAGAAATCTGATGGATTCAATCATAATCAAGGGTACTTCTTACAACAATCCTCAAGAAATGAAACGGGAAATTGCAAGGTACTTTGGAGAGGCATTTGCAGAAACTTGGAGGGTTAGACCAAAGCTTGGTGGAGCTTTTAGGTCAATTCCACCCTGTCTAGCTAAGTTGATGGTAAAAGAATTTTTTGAATCAAAAGTATGGGCTGCTATTAAGAAGTATGATGGGAATAAAGCCGCTGGACCTGATGGATTTAACTTGATTTGCATCCAAAAGGGATGGAGGATAATGAAGGATGATATTCTCAAATTTATGGCAGATTTTCATGAGAATGAGAAGCTGGTGAAGGGCCTAAATGCTTATTTTGTATCTTTAATTCCTAAGAAGGAAAACCTAACAAGTATTTAAGATTATTGACCAATCAGTCTCATAAATTCCATGTATAAGATTCTATCAAAAGTCCTAGCTAGTAGATTAAAACAAGTATTACCAAGTATCATTAGCTCAATACAGTCTGCATTCCTGAGTGGAAGAAGTATACTGGATGGAATATTAGTAGCAAATAAAGTGATAGACTGGTGGAAAAGATCCAAGAAAAGTGGGCTAATTTTAAAACTTGATTTTGAAAAAGCGTATGATACAGTAAATTGGAGTTATTTGTTTGATATGTTGGGCAGGTTTGGGTTTGAGACCAAATGGGTGGAATGGATGAGGTCTTGCTTAAGTTCGACTTCATTATCTTGTCTATTTAATGGTTCTCCATATAAGGAAATGTGTCCCCAAAAAGGGTTGAGGCAAGGGGATCCAATCTCTCCATTTTTGTTCATTATCGCAGTTGAAGGGCTGAATATGTTGTTATCAAGAGCCAGAGAAATAAGATTGATAAAAGGGGTCATGATTGGCGATGAAGGAGTGAAGTTATCTTACCTGCAATTTGCTGATGACACAGTCTTATTTTGTAAGGCAAATTGGGTAGATGTCTCAAATGTGAAGAGAATTTTAAAATACTTTGAGGTAGTTTCTGGGCTAAAGATTAATTATAATAAAAGTGCTGTCATTGGAGTGGGAATTGATGATGATACAATTGCTGAGTTTGCTTCAAGACTAAATTACACAAGTCAAACACTTCCTTTTAAGTACTTGGGTATGCCTTTAGGGGCTAATCCTAGAAGAAAGCAATTTTGGAAACTTGTGGTGGACAAGTTCAAGGCAAAATTAGCTGGTTGGAAGAGAAGAGTGCTCTCTTTTGCTGGTAGAGTGACACTAATTAAATCTGTGCTCTCTAACCTGCCAATGTATTACATGTCCTTATTTAAGATGGCTCAAGGAATAGCCAAGGAGATTGATAAGATACAATCAGCATTCTTTTGGGGTGACTCTGATCTGAAGAGGAAGATACTCTTAGTGAAGTGGAAGGAAGCTACAGTGAGTAAGAATCTTGGAGGCCTGGGTATCAGGGACATTAAAACAGTATATGAGAGTCTATTGGTCAAATGGTGGTGGTGGTTTGGGGTTGAAGATGATGCACTATGGAAGATTTTGATTTGTAGAAGGTATGGTGCTGAAGGTGGCAGATGATTCCCTTTTCATATGGTTGATTGTAATTGCTCCAAGATCTGGAGTGATACACTATCAGTAGTTCATTCCAATACTAGGCTTTTTAATTTTTTTCATAGAAAATGTTGAAATCAGAGTTGGGAGTGGGAGCAGGATTAAGTTCTGGAAGGATGCGTGGCTGGGCAGATTCTGTTTGAAGGATAAATATTCAAGAATGTTTAGCATTTCCACTGATAAAGGGGTATCACTGAAAGACATGGTGGTTAGAAAAGGTAACATTGATGATTGGATTTTCAAATTTAGAAGACTTTTACTGGCATGAGAGGAAGAGGAGTTAAGAAAGTTGAAAGAGGAATTAGGCTTAGGACCAAGTCTGTGCTTGGAAAATTTGGATAACATCAGGTGGAAAGATGATTGTTCTGGGTGTTTCAGTGTTAAATCAGTTGTCAATTGGTGTGAGCAGCTTACTGGTTCTAGGCAAAGGCTATCTGGTTTGATCTGGAACAATGCAGCAGCTCAAAAAACACAGTTCTTTGCTTGGTTGGTATGGAAAGGGAGAATAAAGGCAATGGATTTTCTATATAAGATTAGGGTTGTTGATCCAAGAGAGGGATTTTAATGTGCTCTGTGTGGAACAGAGGAGGAGTCATTAAATCATATAATGTTGCACTGTCATTTTTTATGGAATATATGCTCTAGCATAATAAAATGGTAGGGTATGCAATGGGTAGTCCCTGGTATAGTGGAAGGGCTCCTTCAGTGGTGGAGTGACTGGAAGTTTAAAAAAGGGGAATTACAGATATGGAAAGCAATTCCTGTGACAATTTTTTGGTCTGTTTGGAAGCACAGAAATGATGTCATCTTCAATGAGGTTCAGCCCAACAGTGAAGATCTGTGTGAGATTATCAAGGTTAGGGTGGCCATGTGGTTGAAGTCAAATATGGTTGGAAGATATTATTCAATTAATTAGTTTGTTTCAAACTTACAACAGATTAGGCGATGTATGAAGTGATGGATACTAGTGTATAAAGTAGAAAAGTTGTGATGCTGCTAAGTGATCTTTTGGGATGAAGTAGTGGAGGTGTCAAGCTGAGGATGGTTACTGGACAGACACCGATCCAGGTGAAGGGTGAATTCTAGTTTTTTTTCTTCTGGTATTTATGCTCTGCTGCTGGTATTTCTACTATGTATTCCTACTCTGCTACTGGTGTGTCATTGGATGTTGGAAGTTTTTGGATCAGGAGATGCATCAAGTGAGGTGTGTTAGGGCTGCTGGTTGATTGGAGTGAACCTAATTGTTGTGCTACTAATGGTTGTTGCTACTCTTGGAACTGTTAGGGCTGTTGAATGCTGCTACTGTATATTGCTTCTCTGTGGCTACTGTATGTTGTTGTATGAAGCAGTTCTAGTTTGTGTTGCTGAATACATAAGGGAGTTGAGGAATGAGTCTTAGGAAGGTGGTTGTTGTTTGTGGTTGGCTTCTGCTATTTGTGAACTGGTCTGCTGTGATTGTTGCTTTTGTATTGTAGCTGGAATGGTGGCTTCTGCAACAGATGCTCTGTTTAGTTGTTTTGTTTTTGGCACCACCAGTTGGCTCTTAGTTCAAATGTTTGGTTGCTTTACTATTTGGAAGTGTTTGTTGGGTGGTGTTCTTGTTAGCAGGGTCAAAGGCCACTGGTTTCTTGTGTGCGTTGCTGCAGGGCTGGTTGTCTTATGCTTGGGTGCTCAAAGGTTGTCATTTGGTTGATGTTGCTGGAGTGTTTATCTGTCTGTGTTTTTGTGATCATCTGCTATGTATATCTGTCATCAGTGCATGTTGCTGCTGTATGCTGCTATTGTATGATGTTGATGTTGGAGTCTTAATGACTTGGATTCAGAGTTGTGTTATGTTTTGCTGTGATATGTTTTTGCACTAGTTTGTTGTCTTAGTTTTGCTTGTTCTCTCTTTGGTTGGTTTCTCACCAACATCGTGGCTTGAGCTAGTAGATGATTGTGCTTTCTCCTTAGTACCAACCTAGTTGGGATTAGGGAGGTTTGCAATGATGCTTTTTGCTCTTGTCTTCCCTCTTTGTTGATGTATACCAAGATGTAATGTTTGTTTGTTATCATCAATAAAGAGTTTTTTTTGCTGATAAAAAAAAATAAAAAATAAAAAATAAAAAATTTGCCTTTGTTTTGGATAACTCTGCTTAGTATATTAAGGATGATTAATGAGAGTGATGTCAGATAAGGCAATGTGTTGATCTTAATACTCAAGTCCTAAATCATCTATAAATAGGTGAGTCTGTTGAAAGCAAACATGAGAGAAAGGGAATCAACATTGTGAGAGAGCCTAGAAAACGAAAAGTAAAATTTGAAATAGATTGTGAAATTTGGTATTTTTATTTTTTATAAATAAAACTAGCATATTTTTTTGTATAATTATTCACATTATTTTAAATTTAATTTTATATTTTTATACTGAAAAATTTATTCAAAAAAAAAAAAAAAACTTTTAGCTTCATATTATTATGGTTTATTACACTTTCTACCTGTCAATTATTACCAAATTGTCTATTTAATTTTTGAACTATCAATTGAATTTACTTAGTCCCTAAAGTATACAAGTCAAAGTCTATTTAGTCCATAAACTATCAAGTGAATCTACTAAGTCCTTTAAATATTTAATTCAAACTTATTTAGTCTCTGAAAGAATTACAAAAATAAAATATAAACCCATAACTATTATAAATTAGTAAAAGACTCTACCAAATTAAGATTTTATTAGAGAAAAATCTTCAATTTGTATTTTTTCATTAAAAAAGATTTTATTTCGTTGTATGTTTAAATTAGTATTAGAGTTTGATTTTCCAGTCTTGCCAATAAAATTATGTGAGTATTAGATATATTGAAAAAGTTGAATTGGATAATTTAAATAATAATATTTTGCTTCAAATAATAATTGAACAAAATAATGCGGTAATTAAGTTATAAAAAGAATTTAGTGAAAAACTTAAAAATAATCAATTAGTAATTATAAAAGAAATTCACCATAAAAACTGATGTCCACTATTCAAAGAGAATAAAAATTTAAGGTTATTTTGAAATAAATTTTTAACTAATTTATAATATTTATGGGTTTACTAATTTATTTTTGTAATTTTTTTAGGACTAAATACGTTTGAATTAGATACTTTAGGGACTTAATAGATTCAATTGATAGTTTAGGAACTAAACAGACCTTGATTTATATACTTTACGAACATAGTAAACTCAATCGATAATTCAGGAACTAAATAGACAATTTAGCAATAGTTTAGGAGTATAAAGTGTAATAAACCCTATTATTATTCAATATAGATTGTGAAATTTTATATTTTTATAAATAAAATAGTATATTTTTAGTATAATTATTCACATTATTTTAAATTTAATAATCTATATATTTTTATACTGAAAAATTTATTCAAAAATAATACTTTAGCTTCATATTATTATTCAATATTATTTTGGGAGACTTATTTATAAGTCCTTTTTCAGACACTTATGGTAGACTAAGTTCTGTGTAATTTCTTATAGAGTCTCAAGCCCTATTTAGATAGGAATGTATTCCACAAGATCCTACATAAACGTAACGTGACGTGACACTTACATAAACGTAACGTAACGTGACACCTACATAAATGTAACGTGACACCTACATAAACGTAATGTAACCTGTCACGTTACGTTTCACAAACTTAATGAGTTTTTATTTTTTTAAATTGAATGTGAAAATGTTGTTGGTTTATGTTGGTGTCACATTACGTTTCATATAAATATGATCTATGGTAACATTCAATTTCTTATATAGGAAATTGAATGTTGCCATAGATCATAAGTGTCACGTTACGTTACGTTTATGTAGATATGATCTATGACAACATTCAATTTCCTATACATAAACGTAACGTGACACCTATGATCTATGACAACATTCAATTTCCTATATATGGTTTTACTATTATTTATGATATTAACAACTAATATTGAAGGTAAATGTGTCAACAAACTTTCCACATGGCTTATGGAAACATAAACTTTTTAGTAGGACTATATGTAGCATAAGTTTCCCTAATAAGACTTATAAATAATTTTTCCCATTATTTTCTAAACATTCTAATACTTTAGATTGAGAAGTGATTTAAAAAATTGATAAAAAATTAATTTTTTAAATTTTTTTTATAAATAAGAGATGATATGATACAAAATGAATAAAAATTTAAAAATTAACTCTTTATTAACTTTCTAAAAACACTACTAAATTACACTAAACTGTAACATTTTCTCACCCGCAATCAACCCAACTTGTTGACCACGTCTCTTGCCGCCCACGGCACTTTGTCCATATATATATATATATTATATGTCAAACATCTCACGCATCAACCATCATTTCCAAAACTCTCTCTCTCTCTTCGGCTCTTCCTCTCTCTAATTATTTTTATTATCAAAAGTTTCAAGTTTAATTTGGGAGCATTTAGTGGATTGCGATCATCAGAAAGTAAGAGTTGAAATCAATATTAAGGTAAGTTATATTATATTTTAAATTATTATAAATTATTTTATATGTAGTTTATAAATTATATTAACATTTTAAATATAATATTTTTGTAATGAACCTTATTTGTTTAAGAAAGAAACTTATAGATATAATTGTTTATTTAATATGATTTTGGAAATTTGATAATTGATAATGTATAATGTGAGCATTTATTTTGTAAGTATCATCATGGATGTCTCATATTTTGGGAGACTTAAATAATAATTAGCCATTTGATTAGTCAATTTAGTGACTTTCTGTTTATTACGGATCCATTGACTCTCTGTTTTATTCTGTTCTGTACCGTAGTTATAATAATTTTGCTTATATGAATTCCCCATTATATGACTATTATTTAAAACGATTTATTTATTCGAATCAAACTATTAAATGTATAACTTAAATAATTATCGATGGTGACTTTTATTCCCTTATACTCTTTGTTTTATTCTGTTATGTACCATAATTATGATTATTTTGCTTATATAACTTATGTATTTGTTGGCTTTTTGGCTTTTCGAAGGGTATTTTTGTAAATGCGAGCGTGCCAGCAAGGATCAATCAGTCCTTACAGAAACTATAATTGCCAACCAATTAACAGACGATTGTGTTTTAGTTCTTTCAGCCTCAATGAAGAGGACTTTTACTGGTGGCTTGACTTAGGAGAAATTAAGAGAAATAACGGTTAATATTAAAATGAACACTTACAATAGTCCAAACTCAGCCTCGAAGAGGTTCACAGCAACAGTCTACTTGAATCTACTTGAAACTACTCCTATGGATCGAAGTGCAGTGCTGGTATTAAAGTGCAAGTATTTAAAGAACAAGAAATGAAAAACTGGAAAGGAAAATATGAAGTAAAAACTGGTTTGTATGATCTGAGTCTGGGGCTTTTTCTGAGGGCTTCCCTGCTATTTATACTTGTCAAAGATGACCTTCGAACTGCACTTCAGACTGTCGAACTGCTCCTCCATGATCGCTGATCATGCTGCCTTAGAAGTAGTCCCACTACGCCATCTCTTGCAGTTGAGCTTCCCTCCTGTATTTGAATTTGAATATGAGTAACCGTTGAAGCCACGTCACTTTGTATCTCTTTACTGATCTAGTGCTACTCAGATCACGTAAGAACCAATGTTCATTGCCACGTGTTCGATCAGGATCGAGGACTTGAATTTTCTTCCCATAATACCCTTAATCTGCCACGTGTCAAACTATGATTTGGCTTTACAAAATATGTAGCCAACATTACCCCCCGCACTAATATACCCAATACTTGGAGATATTAGTGGATCAAAAGCTTTTCCCGCGCTTTTGGAATGTGCATGGAATCTATCTTCAGGAAACACAACCGTCACCTATTTGATGATCATTTGCATTAACTCTCAATTTATCGAACATCCCAATACCTTCAGCATTCGAACGGACTATGGCTCAATCAACTTCTCACTCTACTGATCAAGCATACGAAGAGCCATTGAGTAATGCTGTTTCCCCTCGAAAGAATCTCCACGCATTCATTAGCCACCTTTACCCGCCCTTCTATATGCAGGTCATGGAGGCTTTTGCAGATTATCAACCTTTGGACTACGAACACATTGCCCTTAATCCTTTGATTTACAAATTTACAGATACAAGAAGTTCTTCCTCTAAACTCCCCTTGTACTTTGAACGAACTACTCTCAAGCCTTTGCTTCAACAAGTTGCAAATATGGACTTAGGGAGTTCTTCTTCACAAACCTCTACTTGGGATGAAGCTACAACTTCTTCATCTTCTGGGGTTTCCGGATGGACAAACTGGTCAGCACCTGAGTCCTGGGACTTGAGGGAACGAATTAATCACCATTTTGTTGAGTTCACTGACCCTTTACATTTTCCTTCTTACGCTCGAAGCTCTGTGGTCTATCCTTATGTGCCTATTGACCTTCGACGTAGTTTGGAGGAGAATCTGCTTGTGGCCTGGTACACATCCTCTATGCCCACAAGGACAATGCATACTGCCCGGCATCTGGAAGAATCACAAGGGTATACTCCTTCATTTTTGGCCAAGAAGGCAAAAATTTGCTCTTCTGACTGGCTCGACTATATTAATGCCTTTGTTCCTTCCGTTCCTGTGCCATATCCTCCTTCTTCCCCTTCTGGAATAGAAGCATCCACACCTTCTCCATCTTCTGAAGCAGAACCATCTACTCCTTCTTCTCCTCCCACTCTCTCCTGTCCATCTTCTGAAGCAGAACCATCTACTCCTTCTTCTCCTCCCACTCTCTCCTGGACAGAGAAATTAAGGCTTGCCCTTCCCATGGACAAAATTTTTCCACCTTACAAACCTCCATCATCTCCCACTCCAACTGAGCGGAAACAAGCTCAACTTCTGCTTGCGGCTTTCTCTCACTTGCCCTTCAATGTTCTTGAGGATGACATCCCTCTCAAGAACTTTCGATGGGCTTGTGATATTCTGACTAGGGGCCATGTCCTCAATCCCATTGCCCAAGCAGAACTTCACATGTTCTTGGACCAACTTCCGTTACTCCTCCACTGGCATCAGAATTCCAAGGCCACCATCCAATCTTTGGATCAACTTTCATCTCTCCGAATTCATGCCCAGTACGAAGCAGAAAACTTCATCGAAGACTTCGATGACTTCAAAAATAAAGATTCTGCGTATTGGGATGATTTGGTTATAGATGAATTGGAACAAAATTTGAGGGAAGAGGCTTTCGAGACAAAGGCTGAGGAGCTCTACTATGAAGTGAGAGCACATCAACTTATGCAGCCAACATTAGAGGAGATAGAAGATATAATAAAGAAAGAACAAATATTCATTGATCATTGTTGGACAAAGTTCCATGATCTTGTTATTTATTCTATTCCTTATTTTTATGAGCTTGAATTTGTACCCAAATAAGGTTACTCAATGTAATTGTCTTGGCTTTAACACAAACAAAGTCTTTCTGTATTTGACATTGTTTGCCTCTGTTTCCTTTTGTCTTCAAAAGCCAACTTACAGCTTCGAATTGAACAATCTCACCTTTCGAATCTAGACTCAATTGTTTAATGAAACGCTGAAAAAACCAACATGTCTTTTTCCAATTTATGGAGTATAGTTGACAATTCTGGCTGATATCATCTGGAATTAATGCTTTGAATTTTAACAACATTACTCCTCAAAACTAACTATAACCAATATATATGGTCATGGTTAATATAGCCAATCAATTTCAAATTGACTATTTTGCTTCGAAGAGTAATCCACACTGTTTTAGGTTCAAAAAGCAATTCCTTCTTGTATATATGGAAACCAACAATTGGTTTTAATGCTTCGAACAGTGCTCATCCTTAAAGGATCCAAGGAGTTGCTTCAAAGGTCGTTACTTCGATTAATAACCCTCAAACAGGTCTTTAAACCCTTTGAAGTGGACCAATATTCGAGCATTCTAGCAATTATGTAGTACGCTTCGAAGCCGACTTATGTATTTCGAAGCCGTTGTTATTTGATTTTTTGGCGCCAAAATCTCATTTCGAAGCCAAATATCTTGCTTCGAAGCTGGCGTCAATATCCGGAATGTGCTTTTTCCCTCCAAAACTATCAATATTGGAAGAGGCTCCTCGTATTCGTACTTTTAGTACTTAACGACTTATGCAATATATTTCCAGACACAAAAGCTTTTCTTTAAAACCCTTTTGCTTCGTGTTTCTGAAGTCACTTGCTCTTTTAACATTCAAACCCTCACATCTTTCACTTCTCTTTACTTCCCCCTTTCCTTTTCGAACATCGTACCATCCATGGCTTCTTCTTCACCAGAAGTACCAATCATAGAACGTGTGAGCTCATCCGTAGCCTTGAAAAGGCTCATTGATGTGGAGTGCGAGAAGTACAAGGCTGGGGGAAAAAGCGCCATTGATGGGCGTGTCTTTGTCCCTCGTCGTCATGAGCGACAAGACTACGTGCTTGGGCCAATCTTCAAGGAATCCCTATTGAGCTCCCAGCTCTGTACCCTCGTCTGGAAAACCAATGTCTCCTATATGAAGGTGGTCTTGATTGGAGGAGCTGGAGAATCAATCGCCCCCACCGATGTTGGCCCACGATGAGACCGGAGTGGCAAGAGTGGTATGATCGGGTCATCCCTGCGAGGACACTGGACCTTCAAGAGCTCTGCCTTCTCGATGCTCTTCGACTATCTAGGGTAACTATCACAGAGGACCCTTTCTTAGTCCCTGCTGCTTTATGCTTTTGGAACCCTATCTTTAATTTCTTTCAATTTAAATGTGGGATGATGGCTCCTACTGTTCTTGATATTTGCCATTTACTAGGAGTATCCCCCATTGGTACCATTATTACACCAGATTTCCCGATTTAACAGTCTCTTTCTCCCCCCCTCTCTTAACTTATCTTACAGCGATTTTGTTAAAGCTGAAAATAAAAAAGAGGGCCCAGTAACCGATAGGGAGTTCTTTTCCTTCTTGTTATACTGGCTTTGCAAATTCCTCTTCTGCACCTCTTCACAAAGAATTATGCCTGAATTTGCTCCACTTGCCAAAGCCTTTGTTTTGCAAAAAAGAGTAGCCTTAGCCCCATATATTCTTGGTCATGTATACAGAGTTTGTTCCCTTTTTTGTGAGAAGCCCTTAGATGCTAATCAAGGGGGGCCATTCTGGATCCTTCAGCTTTGGCTTTTTGCCTATTTCACTGAACTACAATCCAAATGCCTTAAATTTTCTGGGTTACATTCTCTTACCCATGGCATAAGACTAGCCAATGCTTCCCTCTATCCTTCTTCTTTTGCCTTTTATTTCTCTTTTTTCCATCAACTACCAGCCGAACTTCCTTTCACCGCTTCCGTCCTTTCGAGACCAACATAGGTCCACCTTGGTTGAGTCACTTTTTGAGTGACAGGCTCTGTGCTTCGCCTATTCATAAAGATATATGGGCCTCCCTTCTGCTTCCTAGGGAGCTGTTTATTGGGACTACAAACCCCAGGGCTTATAAATGTATAGCTGAACCTTATTGTCCTGCTCAATTTGCTAGACAATTTGGTTTCACACAAGGGGTCCCAATACCTCTCTGCAGCAACACCAACCTGAGCCTTACCAGGAGAGATCTGAAAGTTAGGAAATCAAGGCTGGAGGAGGCAACCTTCAAATTCATGGATGACTTGGCTAATTTTGAATACACTCCTTTCATTCCTGCGGGAACCGCATTGAAGAGATACCAACAGTGGTGGGAAAGTAATATGGAATTCTATTTAGCCATTTCACCTAAAAACCTATTGGAGGTATTGGATGTGTCCAAGCCCAAAGGAGCTAAAACTGTCCCTTCCTCTACTGTGCCTCCTACAGCTCAGTCCATCCCTGCTACCTCAACTCCTTCGAAAGCCACTCGGGCTGCTTCAAGAAAAGGTATATACTTTCAACTTCTCTTTTTCCTTTTGAATCTCTTGCTTGTTTCCTTTTATACTTATGTTCTTTGGTGCAGGGTCTCCGCAAGAAGAATCTCCTAAGAGAGCTGAGACTTCAGCTATTCTCAAAAAGGAACCGCAACAAAAAAGGAAGCTGATCCTCCTCTCTGAGGAACCTGAAACTTTGGGAGAAGAAGCAATCGAACAAGAGCAAGAAGTGCCCTTACAAAGAACAAAGAGACAAAAGGTGGCTACCTCTCCTTCTGATACCTTCGAACATCCTTCTCTCGAGGCAGATATTATAGTAATGGAGAAAGAACTAACCTCAGAAAAATCTGAACCCCAAATTGAAGAGAGGGAGATTGAAAAGGAACCAGTAGTATCCCCACCAAGGAGGAAGAGGAGAAGAAAGATTACTGTCTCTCCTTCTGACTTTGCTGAGGACTCTGATTCCGAAACAATCGCCCAAGCAATAGAAAGGAGAAGGAAGGTGACTGTTTCAACTGCTGTCTTGGTTGAGGATCCCATTCACGAAGCAGTTACCAAGACAGTAGAGCAGGAACATCCCAAGGCAATAATTGTCTTTGAAAGGGCCGAGAAGAAACGGCAGCAACAATTTTTGAGAGATGAAGCTGCTGCTGCTGATGCATTACAGAGAGAAGCTGCACGAAGACAACAAACTATCGAGCATTATCCCCTTCGCAGTTCTCCCATCAGTGCCAACACTTCTGAAACAAGTAATTTCTTTCGTATTTCTACTGTTTTCCCTTCGTCAGCCTTTGTATTGAAGTTTGACATTGCTCTGCATTTCTTCCTTTTGCAGCAACAATTATCTTCCCCATGAGGCCTATTCCAGTTGAAGTTGAAGTTGACCAGATGCAACAAGTAAAACCATCCAAATCATGCTCCCACTCTCCAAGCCTACATTCGACACACCTTCTTTGAGTCCAAGCATCCCTGCATCTCTTTTCCTTGGCTTAGAGCCGTATCTCCCTTTTTTGACTTTTGATCTGCCTCAGTTTACCTCTTCTTCGAGCCTTGCTCTTCCTCCCTCCTTCTCAGAAATTCCAACTGCTGCTCCATTCCCAGTGGCAGTTGATTCTTCCACAGAGGGTGCTGGTAATTCTCCAATTCATGGTTCATTACCTGTGCCTACTTCCAGCCCCTCTTCACTTGATTCGTTGGTGGCAAAAACCATAGAGGCTGCCAAAGATGCTCCTTCTATTTCTCCCATCCCCATGCAGTCTCTGGTGTCCTCCGCCACAACACTCTCTATGTCCTTCATGTCCAGGGATGAGGTAGACATCTTCGAGGGAAGACTAGCTAGTCTTTTCGATATACCTTCTACCTCTCCAACATTTAGTGCTGAAGCTGAACCATTAATTTTGGCTGACTCCTTACTGGAAATTTTTGAGAGTCTTCCTTCCTCCAGCAGCAAGCCGTCTACACCTTTAATAGATCTGGACATATGCCTGGAACTGCTGACTTCTTTCTCGAGGATCCCCTTCGAAGCTCTACAAAGGCCTATCATCAGGAATGGGTTCCTTCAATGCTGTAACATTGCTGAGCAGTCTGGCATGAATGTCTCAGTCATCTATCCCAGGCTGCAGCTACTATTGATTTTTATCTCAACATTTGCCATGCTGCTAAGACTGCAGATGAGAGACTGGCTAGGGACCAGAGTTTTGTTTCCCATGTGCACACCGAGGTATCAACACTAAGGAACAACACTCCTCTGCCTCTCACTTTCGAGTCCAACTGCTGGAGAAGAAAGCTCAGCTTGAAGAGGAGCTAGCCGCAGTAAACCAAGCCTTGGTTAGAACTGATACCAAATTGCACATCACCAACCAAGAGCTGGCTGATCGAAAAGAAGACATGGCTGCAGCTATCCAATTATTCCATCACTTAGTAATAGGAAATCCACTATACAAAAACAATTAAGACATTGTAATGATTTTTGGGCCAATCTGTGGCACAATGTATTTAATTCTTTATAAAAGAACAAATTTTGTCTATCATTTGAGCAGTCTTATGTTTTTGTGCTTAATGTTTACTTTACTCCTTGTGTTTCCCAAATGGTTGGAAAATAAGGCTTTAAATATCTGCCATTAATCTTTTTGGGATGTACATACCCATTCAAATTTCTCAAATGGTATGCTCCAAAGGGCAGAACTCTATGAATTTGATATGGTCCTTCCCAGTTAGGTGACCATTTGCCAAACTTATGGCTTTTAATTCCTATTGGGAGTATTGTCTTCCATACCAAATCACCTTCATCAAAGCCAATGTGTTTGACCCTCTTGTTGTAATTCTTAGCTGCTTTCTTCTTTTGGAAAAGGATGCTATTTAATGCCAATATTCTGGCTTCATCTATGCCCTCTAACTCCAAGCACATACTTTGATGGTATTGCTCAGGATCTAACTGATCTTGACATCTTACCCTCAAGGATTTAACATTAATTTCCACAGGTAGAACTGCATCATGCCCATATACTAAGGCATAAGGAGTAACTCCTGTGCTTGACCTTGGGGAAGTTCTGTAAGCCCACAAAACATCCAACAGAAGGTTATGCCAATCCCTAGGATTATCCTCCACAACCTTTTGTATACCTTTTTTCAAGGATTTATTGGATGATTCAGCTTGACCATTGGCTTGTGCATAATAGGGTGTGGAATTAACAAGGCTAATTCCAAATTCTGCCACAAAGGACTTCACCATTTTCCCATCGAACACAGTCCCATTATCTACAGTAATGGTTTGTGGGATGCCAAATCTATGGATCAAGTCTTTAATGAACCCAATGACCTCTGTTTGGTCTACAGCCTTATATGGTTTGGCTTCGACCCACTTAGTGAAGTAGTCAGTGGCCACTAGAATGAAACAATGATGTTTCGAAGAAGGTGGGTGTATTTTTCCCATCATATCCATGGCCCACCCTCTGAATGGCCAAGGTTTCACTACTGCATGTAGGTCAGTTATGGGCACATGCCTTATTGTACCATGCTTTTGACATGCCTGGCAACCCTTTGCATATTCTATGCAGTCTTTAAGGATAGTTGGCCAATAATAGGAATGTCTTCGAAGCAACCATCTCATCTTCACACCAGGTTGATGAGCACCACAAATGCCTTCATGAACCTCAGCCATAGCTGTTAATGCTTCTTTTGGGCCTAAACATTCCAGCAATAAGCCATCTCCCCCCCTTTTATAGAGAGCATTACCATAGACCATATATTGCATGGATTGCAATTTAACTCTTCTGCTGGCCTTCGAAGATGGACCAGCCAAATACTGCATTATTGGATGTCTCCAATCTTCTTCTTGTAAGTCATTATGATTGACTTCCAAGATCACATTCCTTTTATTCAAAGGTTGTATTAATCTCTGATATGTTGTTTGGCTTATGTCCCTTTGGGTATTATCCCTTCTCTTGAAGTTCGAAGCTTTTTGAGCCACATCGTTAGCTCTATTATTCAAGAATCTTGGAACATGGGTTACATTTGCTACTTGAAACTGAGAAAGCAGATGTAATGCAACAACATAATATGGTAGGATGCTTATGCTTTGACACTTGAAAATCCCTTTTACTTGGTTAACCACCAATTGAGAGTCCCCAAATATGTCAACTGCATGTACTTGTAATCCAATGAGGATTTCTAGCCCTACTATTAAGGCTTCATATTCGGCCTGATTATTGGAACAAGTGGCTTCATCCACTCTGAAACCATGTGTGGTTTCTACCCCTTGTGGAGATTTAATTACAACACCAATTCCAACTAAACCATTGGCTTTCGATCCATCAAACCACATCTGCCATGGCTCAACATTAGCCATACCAAGCTCCATTATCTCTTGGCTTTCTGTTTGAGATGGATGATCTGCCAGAAAATTGGCTAAAACTTGCCCTTTCACTGCTCTTTGAGGGACATATTCTAAATGAAATTCCGATAAGGCTAGTATCCACTTGCCAATCTTCCCCTCAACATAGGCCTAGATAACATGTATTTAACCAAATCTGTGGTTGCAATTACCAAGACAGTTGTAGGTAAAAGATAATATCTTAATTTCATTGCAGCAAAATACAAAGCAAGACACAGCTTTTCAACAGCTGAATATTTACATTCACAAGGATTTAAAAACCTACTAAGGTAATAAATAGCTTGCTCTTTGCCTTCTTCGTTGTCTTGGGCCAAGAAAGCTCCCAATGAATCTTCTGCTGCAGCTATGTACAACTTCAACGGCTTGTTCCCTTTGGTGGCATCAGCACTGGAGGGTTGGCCAAGTAGGCTTTAATACCTTCGAAAGCACTTTGATGCTCTGCTGTCCACACAAATTCCTCTTCATCTTTCAGCCTTAACAAGGAAGAAAATACTTTAGTTTTCCCTGCAGTGTTAGAAATAAACCTTCGAAGAAAGTTAACCTGCCCCAGGAACCTTTGTAATTCTTTCTTACTTGATGGAGGCCTAGCTTCAATGATGGCTTTAGCTTTATTCTGATCAATCTGTATTCCTTTCTTGTGCACTACATAACCCAAGAAGTTTCCAGATGATACACCAAAAGCACACTTAAGAGGATTAAGTTTCAACTTGAACTTCCTCATTCTTTCGAAAGCTGCTTCTAAATGAAACAAATGCTCCTCCATGGACTGGGATTTCACTACAATGTCATCAATGTAGCATTCTAGATACCCTCCAATGAGATCATGAAAGATAGTGTTCATAGCCCTCTGATATGTAGCTCCAGCATTCTTCAGACCAAATGGCATTTTAACCCATTCGAAGGTGCCAATATTTCCAGGACATCTGAATGCTGTCTTGTGGATATCTTCCTCTGCAATGCATATTTGGTTATAACCAGAGTGGCCATCCATCATCGATAAAACTTGATGTCCTGCTGAACTGTCTACCAGCAGATCCACTATAGGCATAGGGTACTCATCTTTAGGAGTTGCTAGGTTTAAGTTTCTGAAATCGATGCATACCCTCATTTTGCCATTCTTCTTAACTACAGGCACAATATTAGATAGCCATTCAACATACCTGGCTGTCCTAATAAAGTCTGCCTTGAGTAGTCTAAGAATTTCTTCCTTGACCTTCTGAATTACTTCTGGACTCATCCTTCTTGGTTTCTGCTTGTATGGCTTGAAATTGGGCTTCATAGGGAGCCTATGTTCCACCAAAGATCTATCCAATCCTGGTAGTTCATTATAAGACCATGCAAAGCAATCTTTGTATTTCTTTAAAACAACCAATAACTGGTCTCTGTCCAGAACATTCAAGCAAGTACTTATATAGGTGGGCTGCTGCACAGAACCCTCCCCTAAATTCACCTCTTCTAAGGGGTCTTGCGTCTGAGGACTTATCGAAGCTTCTTCTCTGGTTTCTTCAACCTTCGAAGCAAGCTGTTCGCCTTGTTTTGCTCCTAGGTTCTTTAATTCGACATCTCTGCCCTCTTCCTCATAGACAAAATCTGTCCATAAGGCGTCTTCTTCCTGTATCTCCTGGACTTTTGTTTCAATGTCCAATGCACAGTATTTCTCAAGGGTCAAACTTCTGACCTGTTGCTGTTCTTGTTTACAGCCAATTATCATGGCCTCTCTCTCTTGCTTCTGTACTTTCTGGACTATTGCTTTTACGTCCAATGATGAGAATTTAATCAAAGCCAAGGACTTGGCTTCTCGTTCTTCACTTTTTTGCCTATAACCAGGCATCATTGTCATCTTTCACGACAACCTCTTCATCAGCACTTTCTTGGACTAAGTGCTTCAGGTGTGTTACTTCCTCATCAGCCGTCACTTCGGCTGAGCCATCAGCTTTCCTCAGTATACTGAGTGGTGTCACTCCCTCAATATACAATTTGGCCTCTGCAAAGTCTGCACAGGCTATGAAGGGTTGAGGATCTGCATCAATCTCCTCTGTCTCTCCATTGCCCAGGGCCATCATGATCTTCTGATGCAAAGAGGAAGGCACACATTTGTTGGTGTGGATCCAATCTCTCCCAAGTAAGGCATTATATTTAGCATTGCTGTCGATGACGAAGAAAGCTGTCATACAATCCCTGGTCCCCACACTCAAATTAATAGGCAGAATCCCTTGAGCCATCTGCTTATCTCCAGCAAAGCCAGCAATGGTTGTGCTGGTTGGGATCAACCTGGGATTCTTCTTCCCTAGTTTCTTCAAAGAAGATTTCGGTAATAAGTTTACCGCTGCCCCATTGTCTATTAGGACTCGGTTTAGCTGTATCCCATCAAAGAAAGCCTTGATGTACAAAGGCTTGACATGTTGGGTCATGGAATTTGAGGGGTATTCAAAAGGATATGAGAGGTTGATGCTCACCTCTTCCTCGCTTTCACACTCAGTTTCCATTGGAGTAGCCATTTCAGGAGCATCCTGTACCATACTCACTTGTGACTCCTCGCTAGAGACAGGAATTGGATCCATGTCTTGGTCACCCTGATCCTCATTTTCAGCCTGGAATTCATGAGGTAGTATGTGTACCATGTTGACTGATACAGGGGGAAATGAGCCAAACTGGATGGCTGGCTGTACCTTCTTTCCCTCTTGGCTACCTTGCTCAGTGTCTTCAGCAGCATCCTCCATGCTGCATTCTGGTATTTCATTGATAACTGATCCCTTCGAAGGATCCTTCTCAACTGGTTCTTCAGTCAAAAATGTTTGTTCAGCCATGAAGGCTTCGAACATTTCTTCTTCTGCCATTTCCTTCTTTGGCTCATGCCAATCTCTTCTTCCGTTTCACTATCACTTTCCATCAGAGCCTTCTCCAGCCCTGCCAAACTAGACTTCTCCCTGGCCTTTAATTCAGAATGAACTTGGGCCAATTGTTCTCTGCTACAAACCACTTTACTTTGTAGAGTCGGTTTTGGAGCATGGTCTGACTTCGAAGTTTTCTTTTCTTCTGTCTTGTCCTGTGAAGAACTCTCTCCACTTTCTTTCAGATCTTGCTGGTACTGGGTGTACCTACGCTGAATCTTCCTCCTTTGTGATCTGGAAATAACTGGAACCATATTTGGTTCCTTTGTCTTTGGGTGTTTCAGCAATACCCAGTTGTTCGGAGCCACCAAAGGAGGTTTGACCATCCTTCCTGTGATTCCAACTTCTCTCCTGGCAGACAATTCCCTAGGTTTGTTTTGCATTACAAACCAATCTGGAACTCCAGGTACCCAAGAGCTTACTGATTCAGATGTCGAATCACCCTTTTCCACCTTCGAAGCCATCTTCGAAACTGGCCGTGGAGGTAAGTGCTTGGTTCTGATCGCATGCTTTGAGCTTGATTCTGGCCTTTGATGGAGGTGGCCATTTTCTGTTCTGTGTGAGGTTGGTCTGGGGGGCCAATCTCTGGCTTTAGTCCCATAACCTGAACTCCTCTCCAATCTTCTTTCGGAATGGCTGCTCTCCATTCTGTAGTAGTTAGGTGGCCTAGATTCATGCAAGGGCCTCTTGCCTTTATCACGCATTCTGTCTACTGCAGGCTCAACCACTAAAGGTCGCTGCCTATCACTAGCCGGATACGGCCTTTTGTTGTAAGCATTGGTTGACTTAGGGCGTCTCTGAACATCCCTATAGTATTGCTTCCCATCAATTGGAAGCCCCTTCAACCATTTGTAGCTTAGTCTGCATCTGGGACACATCCTTTGCATTACAGCTGCTTCCAAGGAATCGTCATCCAGTACTTCTTCATCAGAGTGTTCCTTCTGATGTGAGAAACCTTGTCCAACAACTGGCGGGTTTCTAGTCTCCTTCTTGGCAGCTGTCTGGTTGGCAATATGCATTTGCACATTGACCTCTCCAATTCCTGCAGAGATAGATTCTGAAAGTTTGGTACAACCACATTAGCCGCGCTTTCTCCAACTTCTGGAAACGGGTTACTGTCAATTCCCATGGCTTTCTCTGTTTTGGCTGGGAACTTCAGACTTCCTTTCCGGATTTGCTCTTGGATCCTGTCTCGAAAAACAATGCAGTTTTTAGTCGAGTGAGACCAAGAATTATGCCATTTACAGTATACTTTTCCTTTAAGTTCATCAAGAGACGGCAGTTTTACCCCTTTTGGTAACTTAAGGAAATTGGCTGCAAGCAAATGATCAAAAATGTCATCTGCTTTTGTTAAATCGAAAGAATACTTTCTGTGAAAGTCTTTCTTTTTAAACTGCTGGTCGATGGTTGTATCCTTATGAATTAATGCTTCACAGATTACGGGTTCTTTGCCCACAATCTCTGCTGCATCGATCTCATAATTGGGATCTCTATAATATGTCTTATACGAAGCATTGTTTCGATCTTGTTCTTCTTCTAGTAATGCTTCATATCGAGACACCTTATAGGTTAGTTCGACCAAATCCCTGAATTCAGTTGAATCAAACTTCTTTCGAAGCCTGAACTCTAAACCGTTTTGAGCCAATCTTACAAATTCTGGCTCTGGAAGGATGACTCTACATTTATTTCGAGCCCTTTTAAATCTGGCAATGAACTGAGTAGCCTTTTCTTCAGGCCTTTGACTCAATCTTGCCAAGTCTGCCATGGACACCTCTGGCTCCGATTGGAAGAATTGGGCATGAAATGCCTCTTCCATTTGTTGCCAATTTTGAATGGAGCCAGGTGTAAGGTTGATATACCATACAAATGCTCCCCCAGTTAAAGAGTTTGGAAATAATCTCAGTTTTATGTAGTCATGATTAGTGAATTCACCACATTGAGCAGCGAATCTGGCAATATGCTCTACTGTCGATTGATTTCCAGTTCCATAGAATAGGGTAAAGTCTGGTATTCTGAATCCTCTTGGGTATTCATGTACCCTATCTACCCACTCTGGGTATGGTTTTCTGTATACAGGAGTCTGGACCCCCCGAGCCATCGGTCCACACATCTCCCTAACAATATCAGCAATTTGGTCCCTAGGGACCATATTTTGGGCTTGCTGAACCACTACTGGAGGGACAAACACAGGGTTTGGTGGACAAACTTGTGCCTGTGGTCCTCTTGGTCCAAAAAGTGGTATATTTGGGACTGGTTGCCCCTGTGGTGCAGGTTGCTGTTGAGGGTATGGGTAACCCCTTTGAGCCTGTCCTGCGAAAGGACCTGTGAAAGGTGCTGGAACAGGTATTGTGTCCCTTCCATTTGTGGGAAAACCTTCCAACCCCCCGGGTATAAATTCGAATAAGGGGTTATTATACCCCCTAGTGCCAGGTATGGCTTCGAACATGGGATTTGCCACCATTCTTATGCCATTTTCTTGTACTTGGCCAGATCCACCACCTTGTGTGGCTTCACTGTTGAGTACTGAGGCATTTTGGCCTACTACAGGCCTTGAAATGGGTTCATACCAAGACTGAGGCGATGGTCTTTCATAGTTCTGAGTACTAGTCTGACCATTAAATTGTCCATTAACTTGCATAGGCTGTTTTTCTCTAGCCAATCTTTGCTGAGGGACATTTAAAATTTCCTCTGTGTGTCTTGTATTTGTTGGTTGGTGATTATTCATTCGATCCAAAAAGGATGTTGCCCACCTTTCCATTGTGTTCATTAATTGTTGTCCCATAGCATCTACCAAGCCATCCCATGGGTTTGTTGGCTGGGTAGATGGAACGGTGGATGGTCCAATTCCTTGGTTTCGTCCAATATTATGAACATATGGTTCTTGTCCAGAAGTACTGGTCTGTTCGACCAAAGGTTCTGATAGCATAGGAGTCTCCATAGGATGTGTTACCACATTCTCCTCTGGATTAGGTATCTCTACCTCTCCTTCTACGCCTTCTTCCAGGCGTTCATTTTCTCCTTGTCGTCTTCGTCTAGCCATTTTAACAAGTCCCACTGGGCGTGCCAAAAATATATGTTGGCTTTTTGGCTTTTCGAAGGGTATTTTTGTAAATGCGAGCGTGCCAGCAAGGATCAATCAGTCCTTACAGAAATTATAATTGCCAACCAATTATCAGACGATTGTGTTTTAGTTCTTTCAGCCTCAATGAAGAGGACTTTTACTGGTGGCTTGACTTAGGAGAAATTAAGAGAAATAACAGTTAATATGAAGAACAATCGAAGTATTTCATTAAAATGAACACTTACAATAGTCCAAACTCAGCCTCGAAGAGGTTTACAGCAACAGTCTACTTGAATCTACTTGAAACTACTCCTATGAATCGAAGTGCAGTGCTGGTATTAAAGTGCAGGTATTTAAAGAACAAGAAATGTAAAACTGGAAAGGAAAATATGAAGTAAAACTGGTTTGTATGATCTGAGTCTGGGGGTTTTTTCTGAGGGCTTCCCTGCTATTTATACTTGTCAAAGATGACCTTCGAACTGCACTTCAACTGTCGAACTGCTCCTCCATGATCGCTGATCATGCTGCCTTAGAAGTAGTCCCACTACGCCATCTCTTGCAGTTGAGCTTCCCTCCTGTATTTGAATTTGAATATGAGTAACCGTTGAAGCCACGTCACTTTGTATCTCTTTACTGATCTAGTGCTACTCAGATCACGTAAGAACCAATGTTCATTGCCACGTGTTCGATCAGGATCGAGGACTTGAATTTTCTTCCCATAATACCCTTATCTGCCACGTGTCAAACTATGATTTGGCTTTACAAAA